>JAOWBR010165244.1:0-11881 GCA_028571145.1 Dionaea muscipula
GTGATGGATCCTAGACAGTGGGTCCAGGGCATTACAGTTTATGTCATGCAGCTGTTGGGCGTGGAGCTTGGCCATGGAGACTGCGGGAAGCACGTGGAGCTTGGCCGTTGCATGACATTCTGGTCGGTTAAAGACACGTGGTTAGCAGAGTTCTATCTTTATTCTTATCTTCTATGACTACAAGTGTAACTGCAGTCAAGTATGCATGGTTTAGCCACGTGGAGCAATTTTGCAGCAACAGTTAGCATAGCGGTTGATCATTTGTAGTATAAATGAGAACCGTATGTTAGATGTAAAAGGAGAACAACTTAATCAAATGAAATCTACGTTTTCTCTGTTTATTTAATTCCTCTACTTTTCTGTTGATTAAATTCCAAAACCTTTTATTTTCTCTACATTACAGTTCGCCTTCTTAATTTCATGCTCATTTTAATTTTTTTTTAAAGTCTTCATTCTAATTCTTCATTTCTTCAATTTTCAGACACTTCTACATTTTCTTGTCCCCGAGAGTCCGACCTTTATTTTTCACTCAATTTTCGGTCCGACGGATTTTTTCGATGTAAACAGAATTCATTTTAGCTCCTCGATGAAAATTTATGATAAATGATATAAACTCATTTTTTATTTTTTTTAAAAAAAAATCTATAATCAACACTAAGAAATGACATAAACTTAAAATAGACAATAAAAGCTTAAAAGTAATTTAAAAATGAGAAATAAAAAATTAATAAGGTAGTAATCATGACAACACTAACATAAATATAATAACAATCATAAGATTTTTTGTTTCAAATTAGTTTTTTATTATATTATTTATAAAATAATTTTTAAAATACCTACATAAATATCAATAAATATATATTTATATATGGGTATTACGGTTACGAGGAAGGTAGAGTAGGGTATTTTAACATATCTATACCCGTTGTGAATATTAATTTTTATACTTATAGCCGTATTCATACCAATTTTCTTACGCTCATACCCTACTCAAATGAGACGAACAGAATCGAAAATCGGATATAACTGACATCCCTAATGTGTTAGGTTAGTAGTCATGTCTAGTAGCTGAAAAATTAATTTACTTGACAAAATGACGTGTTAGATAACTGACAGTCAACGCACTATATTTATCAGATCATGTGTTTACATATCTTACGGAACCCATCCAATGGGAAGAGGTCACGAAAATAATGATGATGATGAACTTGCAAACGTTGTGGCAATGTTCAGCGTTATCCTTTCATTGTTAAGGTGAAGCAAAATTACAGATTTCATACCTCAACATGAAAGTCCGTACCCAAATTATGAGTAAGTGGGACAACTTGAAATTTGGCTTCATTCCCATGAGAGATAACACAGCAGCAGGATCATCGGATAGAAATGGCACAATACCAAACCCTAATTATTTCCTCTTTCCACAGTAGTCTGCTAATCATGAAGATCATGATCTTGATCATCATCATCGTAGTCTCAATCTGCGTTCAATCAACCGAAGCCCACAAATTCAAGATCAAAGAGGCAACCATAGATGAAATCCAAGCTGCTTTTAGGCAACACAAGGTCACATCGAGGCAGCTGGTTAAATTCTACATGAAGCAGATTGAGAAGCTCAACCCGGTGCTGAGAGGGGTGATAGAGGTAAACCCAGATGCATTGGAGCAAGCAGACAAGGCTGACATGGAGAGAAAATTAATGGGGAAGAGATCATCATCAGCTGGCGCTGGTGATGAGCTACATCTACATCTACACGGGATACCAATACTGCTCAAGGACAATATTGCTACCAAGGATAAGCTCAACACCACAGCAGGATCGTTTGCACTGTTGGATTCCGTGGTGCCGAGGGATGCCGGCGTTGTCACGAGGCTGAGGAGGGCTGGGGCTGTCATTCTTGGAAAGGCTAGCTTGAGTGAGTGGGCTCACTTTCGATCCTCCGATGCTCCCAGTGGCTGGTGCGCCCGGACGGCTCAGGCTCGGGTGAGTTCCGTACTGAGTTTCTGCTACTCTACTGAACTCGGTGCATGCCTAAGCCTAAAGCCTTGCCTTAATTTTCAAAACCATATCCACCTAGAGAAGTTAAAAGAAAAATGATCAAGTTTGAATAGCAATGCCATTAATGTGTATGTTGGCATTATAATCGCACACTGATCAAGTGTTTTCTGAAAGAAAACTTGCAGAATCCATACAATCTGTCAGCAGATCCTTGTGGGTCGAGCAGTGGCTCGGCCATTTCAGTGGCAGCAAACATGGTATCAGTTTCACTTGGGACCGAGACGGATGGTTCGATCCTATGCCCTTCAAGTTCTAATTCAGTAGTCGGCATCAAACCCACTATAGGTCTCACTAGCAGAGCTGGGGTCATACCCATCTCTCCTAGGCAAGACACCGTCGGGTAAGTAAGTCCAGAACCAGAACCAGAACCAGAACCACCTCAAAGGTTTGATTTGAGGAGAGACTGATGAGCTTGCTTGCTTGCTTGAAATCAGCTATAAAGCCTAACTCACCGGCATTGTGATTGTACTGCACTGCAGGCCAATATGCAGAACCGTCTCGGATGCAGTTTATGTTCTCAATGACATCGTGGGATTTGACAAGGACGATGCTGAAGCAACAAAGCCAGCTTCCAGACACATCCCGGTTGATGGATATACTCAATTCCTTAAGCTTGATGGCCTCAGAGGGAAGAGATTGGGGCTTGTAAGGAATCCGTTCCTCAACTTGGCCGATGCATCTCCTCGCGGTCTAGCCTTCAAGCAGCATATAAAGACACTTAGGTAATCAAAGTCTTGTCAAATGTTAGTTAGGGACAGGAAGTAGTTGACTTGACTCAAACCTTGGCTTGTCGATGGAAGGCAGAGAGGCGCGGTGGTGTTGGACAATTTGGAGATAGCCAACATCGGCACGATCCTAAATGGAGCTTCAGAATTGACAGCATTGGAGGCTGAGTTCAAAATATCATTGAACTCGTATCTGAAAGATCTCGTAGTTTCACCTCTTCGGTCGTTGGCTGATGTAATAGCCTTTAATGACAGATATTCAAGTGAGGTGAAGTACTACTAGTCTATCCCCCTCACCCTGATGCGTGCCAACAAGATTGGATCGGATCCATCCATTCCATTCCATCATCAATCCATTGCTGTTTTTTTCCATTGCTGTTTTTTCCCTTCTAATTTGGTTTGCAACTTTGTTGGAGGGTTCTCAGGAAAAGATCAAAGAATATGGGCAAAACATCTTCATTGCAGCCGAAGCCACAAAAGGGACAGAAGATGCCGATGCAGACGAAGCCCGATCAACATTGAGAGAACTGACACGACACGGATTTGAAAAGGTTATGGCTGAAAATGATCTAGATGCAATTTTCACACCTGGTTCAGATTTCTCTTCCGTTCTTGCCCCTGGTGGATTTCCTGGAATCAGTGTCCCTGCTGGCTATGATGACAACGGTGTACCGTTTGGCATATGTTTTGGAGGCCTGAGGGGATCAGAGCCAACGCTGATTGAAATAGCATATGCTTTCGAGCAGGCTACTAAGATTAGAAGGCCGCCGCCTTCTCAACAACTTCTTTCACCCAAGACCAAGAGATTGGCAATTTGAAAATGGACCGACATTGTTCCTTCCTGCATATCACAACAAGACAGAGACAGTCTCATACCAAGAAGGTAGTTGAAAAAGCTTCAAGTAGACAACGCAACTCTTTTCACATTATGACTTTCAACTTTCAACATACATACATGCTTGGTCATGTCATGGAGCAAGATGAAGTTAATCAAATAAACTATTTATGACACGCAGAATCATCTATTAAAGTTGTAGCAGAAGGAAACGTTGTTTGCAATCTAAAATCTCTCCCGTCACTTCAAATGAAGGTAAAGAAGAATGGATACGAGATTTGCTAAATACATCACCATTTTAATGTACGTTATCACTGTTTGGTAAACTTGTCGGTCGGACGGTTCAGCCAAGTTGATCGAACTGTTCGATCAAGTCAACCGAATCATTCGATCAAAACCATCGAATAAAAATGTTGGTAGCTTGAGTCCTGATCGTGGTATATATGGAAAACCTCAGATGGATACAGATCACATATTTCCTGTGATGGAATAAATTTCTTTCACCTCACCTGACGTGAGAAAAAAATGGGTCCAATCCAAAGTGTTGCTTGGCGTATAAATTATGTAATAATGATCACTACAGAAGCAGGGAACTGATTAATAATCATCAGATTGGCATTCTTCTTCTTCTTTTTCTAGTGGTTGAACCACTCTTTGAAATAGAATAATCCCTCGCCGTTTTTCCTATAAATGAACCTCCTCGTCTTCATTTGTTTCTCAATCGTTTGGCCTTTCAACTCCTCTACAGAGGCATAAATAAATATCATGCCAAAAGTAAACCAAACTACGTTGGTTGTAATTGCCGTATTATTCCTCATGGCAGCCCCGTGTTGGTCCGAGGCCGAAAGCTGGGGGAACACGGTTGATACAGGTAAACAAAACACAACCACCCTCCGATTCTACTTCCATGACACACAAAGTGGGAAAAACCCTTCAGCTGTGAGGGTGGCTCAAGCTCAAGGCTCCTCCAGCAAATACCTGACCTCCTTTGGCACTCTCTTGATGGCCGATGACCCGCTAACTGTGGGGCCTGACCCAAATTCGAAGCTTGTAGGCCGAGCCCAAGGGCTGTATGGATCAGCCTCAAAAGAGGAACTAAGCCTGATTATGGCCATGAGCTACAGCTTCACAGATGGCATCTATGATGGCAGCTCCATCAGCATTTTTGGATGGAACCCAGCTGCACATCCAGAGCGTGAGATGCCGGTCGTCGGCGGTGCTGGCATCTTCCGGATGGCACGTGGGTATGCACTGGCACACACATATTGGGTAAATTTAACCACAGGCGACGCCATAGTTGGATACAATATCACAGTTGTACACTGATCATCATCATCTTGGCATGTTTCTAGTCTAACTTCTGTACTAGTTATCCCAAGACTAAAGATGCTGGAGTTTGCTCTACTCTATTGTTGTAGTACATGCACTATGTTCTCTTAATTTATACTATCTTTTGTGTCTGATCACTTTTAATATGCTCAAGTAATCAGATTCCATTAGAAACCAATTGTTAGCCCATCTAATCTAACCTAATGAAAAATCGACAACCAAGTTCATGTGTGTTTCACTCATCAGGTGGACTGTTTTGGAACAGGTTTCACATAGCCTGGGACACAAGAAAAAATCATGGATAATCTGCAACTAATCAATGTCAGGGTACATGTTCGGGATGAACTATATATTAGAATGATATGTTGACACAGAAGAATGTATCCATCCCAGGAAAGCAACAAGAATATCTTAGTATGATGTGTTGACACAGAAGAATGGATTCCTCCCAAGAAAGCAACACGAATATCTTAGTTGTCCGTTTGGCATCTGATTGTTGGATATGAAAAAAGAACGGCTAGCATTGTCTCCAAAAGCAAACACCTTTTTGCAATCAGAAATGAAAGATATATTTGGTAGAGAAAGCAGCAGCAGCAAGATATTATTCCCAAGCTGGAGCCGGAATCTGCTGCCCAACATATGCTGGGAATAATAGACAGCAAGGTTGCTCTCTCTTTATATTCCAACATATCAGTTCAGTGTTCCAACATATCAGTGGTCGATAGACCCTGTTTGGACATTCTAACTATCCACCACGCAGCATCTGGTGAAAACCTACTGTTACCCCTGCTTGAATCCCCTGTGTATTCCCCAACAGTAATATTATTTCTCTTCGACCGTTTTATCCGTTTCACTACTACTTTCTACTCCTTCAATTGGCAAGCACATTTAACGGCTTTTGGCCTTGCATGAGAGTAAATAAAGAGGGAGTTTTCTTTCTCGAACATATAATGTGGGATGATCTATCAACGAGACCTAAACCTTGAGCAAAACCATAGGAACAACCATATGGGCTAGTCTACAGCAGTGCTACTCTGAAGGTAGGCAAAATGTACACCAATTTCTACATTGAAATTCTTCTAAATGAAATCCTAACTACGTTTTGGAGACAGACACGGTGAATTTCTGTAAAGCAAGGTAAACAAACCAAGGTTGAGTCCGAAGGCGGATGTTGTATGCTTACACCATCTTTTAACCAAATATTTCACCCTGCAACACTTGCTGAAGGGTTATAATACCCCGTTTGATTAATCTCTAATCAGGGGAAACAGTTCTCAAGAGAAAGGAAAAGATGGAAAACCGACAAAAAGATGGAAAGAAAAAAGAAATGGATTCCCCATGATCCAAATTTTACGGCACTCCAACTTCAACTCAAAAACAAGGGGAACAAAGCAATCAACACAAAGCCACAAAATTGCAATGAGCATGATCCCAAACACTTGATGACAAAACTTGAAGAAACATGACACGTGCAGAGTAAACAAAAACCAAAATACAGACCAGCATGATGAGATTGAGGAGTAGAAGTTAAATACCTTGGGCTCATGGGATGGAACAGCAGTTGCACAAGCACTATGATTATGATGAAAATCCGACAGCTGCTTTGCTCCATTCCAGCTTGGCCGGCGTGTTTTCATGCTCATTCTCAGGGGCCCGCAGCTTTCTGGCTTGCACATTATCCAGTGTTTTCACATGGATCCGAGCTGACAAGACTTGAACTTTTGCCTCTTCAAACTCATCTCCAGTCTCTCTCTCTTCCTTTAAGCACATGCCATGCCATGCCATGTGCCATTTACAACCACAGGAAAAATAGACAACTAAGAAGTAATTTCACCAGAGCCTATCGTTGTCCTCTGAACATGTGCTCTAATCCAAAGGGGGAAAGAAGAAGTACACATAGCATGGCGCAAGCTCACTTGACAACAGAATTGCAGAGTGGAAACACATAGAAAGATATTTCTCTAGATCCATATCACCATTAATTATGAGAAAAGTTCAAGAGCAAGCAACGGTAATTGGAACCAAACAGGGTAGTTACAAGCAAAGCAAAATCAACCGATTTTGAACTCCTCTAGCAATTAAACCTTCCAGGAGGCTCTAAGCGTAACTAGAAGGACACAAAGAAGTAAGACATCTATTGCTACCAAATGGAGAATGCAAATATTTAAAAGATAATTTTAGTAGATGCAACGAGAACATTTTGAGACGTTGAGAGACCAAGAAAAGCAGCAATACAAATATCAATCATCACTCTGCAAAGAGCCAGTACACTGTGCTGGCATCCCTACAAGCTACTCCGATTGCCTAGATCAGTTTCTCAATACTGCTCGTGTGGAGCAATGAGCTTTCTGATCAAAGGGATGAGGCCAACTAAGACTAATTGAAGCTGTTCAGAGCTGTTCAAGCGAATGCTGACTTGCCCACTCCCCTTGTTGTTTAAATTCACACGGCCAGTCAAATTCGTTGATCTACCGATCGGAATCTGAGACTGTAAATTGAAACCAGTAGCAAGTTCCCCATGCCAATCCATGACAGAAAGCCCCAGAGACGTCAATGACCGGCCTAGAGGATGATCTTTGTCTCTTAATGTAGCTTCCAAACTCCCACCATATGCCACATCACCACGACCAGTCAAGGCACCGCCACTCATGACCAGCCTAAGTCGCTTGTTAACAATCAACTTGTCTTCGATCTTCATTCCAGCAGTCAGGAGATCACCCAAAACTGTGACGGAAATACCAGCAGTTGCCTTATTCCGCAGATGATTGTGGAATCTAGTTTCACTGCGCAATGTATATACCATGTCCTTTCCGGCACTCTGCATATCCAAACCCAACATAGTAGATTTGCCTTCCCCATGCTTTATGGAGCTAGCCACTTCCACCTGAAGATTGATATCCTTCTTATCCTTCGAAACCTGACCAGAAAAAGACAAGGGAATCTTGTCTCTTATTGCAAACAGCCTTTCCACATTTATGCCTTCATAGCCAACATCATGATCCCAACCAGTAGGTTCTACAACTGGTCTAACAAGCCATGGGTTGGAGTTGTCAAGGCAGCGGTATCGGTGGGTAGGATTATCAGAGTCAAAGGAAGCAGGGAGTGCCAGATCAGGCACGGGCACAGGCACTGATGCCGTCCCACCATTCTCTTCTGCAACATTTTCCCCATTGTAATCTGCTGGGAAGTCTTTTCCCGATTCTGCCATTTCCTTCATCGTCCTCCGACGCTTCTTTTCATCCTTCAACTGCTTCTTCATGAAAAGTTTCTCTCTGTACTCTAGTTCATCATAATAAGCATTCTTCTCATCTTTAGATAGCTTTGCCACCTCTGTGTTTGTCAATCGTCTAAATGGAGGCAACTTCTCATATGTTGATTCATCATCAGATGAATCATCTAGATCATCTAGATCATCATCATCATCATCAAACTGCTCCTCAGGAAGTTTTAGTTGAGGTCTAGATTGCAGTAGTGATGAGAGGAGGACAGGCAAAGGCAGCGTTCTTGAGCGAGTCGCCAGAGGTTTACCAGGGGGTCCATCTTGTAGCTTCAAGAGCTCATTTGCTTCAGCCAATATCTTTGAGGCAAAGGATAGCAATAACAGATGGGGCTTCCATACCTGACCATTTGGCAATACTCTCTGGCCAGCCCTGTTTGTCCTGCAAGCTGAGTGATTTTCAACCAAGGAAACAGGATTCATAAGCCGGATATCACCAGCTGCCTGGCGTATTGCCTGCTGGACAGCATGGGAACGCTGGGTTACAAACATATCATAAGTTGAAGTAGTACCATTTGGGCCCTCAGGAGGAGCAGAGGCAGCATGAGTCAAGACAACTATGGCATTAAACCAGATGGATGGTCCAAATACTTCAGTTATCGTGCGCAAAAGCGGCATGTCACCTAAGTCCCTGCTCTGTGCATCCAACCTGTCAAGATACAAGACAATATCTGGAGGAGTCTTTTGGATAAACCGCTTAACAGAATGGAGGATCTTCATGTTCTGATGCTGATCTGACCAGGATGACAGGAGTCCAGGAGTGTCAATGATCTTTACCTTAATTCCCTGCACAGTACCAACAACATCCTGAACCCTTTTTGTACCAACCTGGAATGCATTAGTGACAAACTTCACTTCATCAAATATAGAATTGATAGTTGCACTTTTACCAACGCCTGTTTTCCCCAGAACCATAATTGTGCAAGAAAAATCAAGAGGTTCCTGCCCAGTAGCCTCAAGTTGCTCTGCCATAGCACTAGCACGATCAAAAGTAAACGCACCAACACGTCCTCCATTTCTACCTCTAAGCTGCTCAGCCAACCCTAACCTATACAAAACTTGAGCAACCACAACATTATGAGGCGTTTGCCCAAGCCTGTGAGCAAGACGCAGAAATTTTACCCGTATCATCTGAAGTTTTTCCCGGGTTTCATCACCTTCCTCAGCTTCTCCATCTGCAGCCTCCTCAACAAGTTGAGCTTGCACCTGGGATGCTGATACATTGGATCGAGACTGCTGTGCAACTCTAGGTGCTGCTTCCAATGGAGGGACACCACGCACCGGAAGAACAGGAGTTGCAGATTTTGCTGACGATGGATCGGTAGATGGTGGAGTAGACACCCCAACTTCCCCAATTGATTGAATAGTTTGCCTCTTCTCATGAACAATTTCTCTGTCTCTAACCTGCTCCTCAATCATGTGGTAGTCTCGAATATCGTCAGCATCTTCACTGGAAGACTGGTGATGACAAGTACTGGCATTCTCCTTTCTGGAGTCAGATGTCGCAGTCTCACACTCAGCATTCTTCGGCATTGCATAATCTTGAGAAAGAGTTTGCAATTCTGAAGTGAATTTCCCATTGTCAACAGGAGGATTCACACTAGAGGCACTTTCCTCTAGTTTTGGCACTTGGTCATGCAGATCTGGACCTACTGAACCCAAATCCATCCCTGATTCCTCACTCTCACCGACAGCCTCAGCCGCTTTTCCCAAAGAAACTAAAGCCTTCTCTAGTTCTCCGCCATTGTCAGTTTGATCCTCAAAAGATGCAACTGAAGCATCCTCTATTTTCTGACAGATTGCACCAATAGAATAATCATCCAGAAAATTTTCATCTTGGCACCCCGGAATGTTTTCATCATCATCAAGGCAAGGCTTACCAGCTATACTTGTTCGACAGAGAACTTCAACATCACTTCTGTCACCTGCCAAGGTTTCCTTAAGCTCTTCAACCATATCTGATTGATCACAGGAAGAAATAACAGCCAAGGCATCTTCTAGTTGCATAGGAGCGGTTGTTCTAGGAATGTTGCTGTCAACATAAACAAGTCCGTTGTCCTCGTGAGGGTGACTTGAGTCCTTTGAAACTACAATTTCTCCATCATCCAGATATTCACTATTAGCTGCCGACTCTGGTTCTTCAGCAGGAGCGCCCTCCACAGCACCCTTACTGTCAACACGGCCAGATCCATCATCCTCAACTCCTCCCCCTTCCTCTACAGCACCTTTTCCATCATCCAAAGGAGCTTCTATTCCAGCATCCTCCAGAAGCTCCAAGTCCTTACTTTCTATACGAGTAAGTCCACCATCCTCGCAGCTTACCGTCCCTCCCTTGTCAGCCATTGAAGCCTCATCAATAGTCTTCCCACAATGTAAAGCTTCCTCCACCTCCACACTCTCGTGCTCGTCCCCAATAAACCTCGCACGGGAATCTCCAGTTATCTCATCCACACTCCATACACCAGAATTCTCCACATGCCCTACATCATCAGAACTCTTACCAAGTCCTGAAACCCGTACACTGTCTCCTACAGCAACATCATCAGAACAATCTGAATTCACAGCATCATCGAGGAAACCGACATCAATAGCCTCCTCAAAAACATCATCCCCGTCCGAGGGATTAGGTCTATGCAGACCACCAATAAAAACCTTTTCCTCGACTTCGGCGGTGGAAAACCCACCTTTCGCAGCCTTGACCTCCTCTAAATGAGGTTCAGCAGCAACTACAGCCCCATTTTCCATCCAATTCTTCAACAGCTTTGACCTAACAAATCCTGAATTCCATCAAATGAATTGGTAGAAATCCACCAAAAAGAAAGAGAAGCAGAAAAGAAACAGAATCGTCAAAAACAAACTCAAATTGAATTGTTCAACCGTAGACAGGGACAATGGCATGGATTCCCATGCACGAATCCTTCAGGAAGCAGGAACCGCCGATTTTTCATAAGACAGCATTCCGTTCTCACATTAGGGTTTTGCATAAGAGAAATTACAGAAACAGAATGGTTTGAGAGACGAAGCAAGGCAACCATGGCGAGTCTGCGTAGACATACATGAAAAGATAATTGAGAGAAGAAAAACTTACCCGAATCTAGAGAGACAGAAGAGAGAGAAACGTCTGTCGCTGATATGGCGGAGAAATAGAGAGAGAGCGTCGTGGATGAGTGGGTGAAGGGGGAGATATGTGTGACACACAGAGAGAAGCGGGGTCACTCAACATCATCATATTATTGTTTGTTGTATGAAATTATCTTTAACTGCGTCGCTGAACCAGTAAATTTTGTTTACGGATGAGAGCAAATCGACGGAGGTAAGACAGGGTGAACGGATCCAACGGTATTGAAAATCGGAAAGTGAATAGAAAAATGGGTGAGCGAAAATGGATTCGGAGATCAATGATCGTCATCAAGCAATCGCCAGACAAGGAGACCGCCATTCCCTGTTCCACGCCGTACATAACTGAATAAAGGCCGACTCTAAACACCTCCATTTATTAAACGTAACATCTTTTTAAACAAAATTTTAATTTCATTCCTGATCTTTTGAAATAATTATAAGATTGTCATTGTCTTATATATAGTCGAAAAATATTTCATTTGTTCACGTTCTCAAGCTCGATAAATTCCACTTCCCTTATTTTCTTCTAGAGAGATTATT
>JAOWBR010165255.1:0-11880 GCA_028571145.1 Dionaea muscipula
ATTTGGTAGATTATACAGTGAGATATAGAAGAAAAATAAATTATAGATTATGTATAATATTATGTGATGTGATGTGAGACGGGGAGAGAAGAGAATAACTAATAAAAATCTTTCTTTTGACCATGTAGGACAATTTAGAGAGGGATAAATTTAAATTATATCCTGCTTTATTATATAGATGGACAAGGAATGATAGCGAATGAAATTATTTGTATGAACGAAAAAAAATGTCATAAAACAATATTTTGAAAATTTAATCCCCATGTTATCTCCACGGAACGTGGGAAAAATTCATTAGAAGAACTTTAATCGTGATTTAGAAATTTTTTTTTCCCCATCATTTTTTAATATTTTATCAACTATTTTTCAATCGTGGTTCCCCTCCTCCTCTACTCTCCTTTTAATCTTAACCCAAATAATTCATTATTTATTTAACGATTTGTTATTAGTTTTTTTTCTATAAAATTTGCAACGGATTATAATTCATTTTGTTGTACTTTTTAAAAGTAAATATCTTTAATTGTTTTTTCATATCCGTAAACCTGATTAGCCGTATTATTGTGATGATGGTTCAAGGAAAAACGAGGTCAACCCAGTGACCCACCTGAAATTAGAACGTTGAGGATTCTAGGGGGAAAAAACGACCGTTGGAAACTCAAAAGAGAAAAAGTAGAACTGGAAAAAATCCCATGAAAATGTTTCCCTTTGATGATAATAATATCAACTCCCTCCCCCTCAACAAAAAAAAGACTCATAGAAAGCATCAAGCCCTCTGAGGAATCTGCAAATCCAGCAGCATCGATTGAATGGCGGAGACCAGATCTTCTCTGCAATCAAGCCCAACCCTCCAATCCCTCCTCGAATCCTATTTTCTCACCCCGAGTAAACCCACACTCCCTCTTCACCCATCCACTCAAGGATGCACCCCAGATACCTCCACTTTCTCCTTCGAGAGAGGACCTAGGTATAATCTCTACTCCCAGCTCAGAGAATCGAGGCTCCGAGCAAAGAGAATCAAGCAACTGGAACAGGGACAGGAATTTCAGGTGCCCAGATCGGAAATCACGCCGCCGGCGAAGAGAATCCTCGGGTTCGAGCCCGATTTCTCGGATTCTAAGCGCAGTGGGAGGTCCTCTGTTTTGGCGCAATCTGTGTCGGACTTCTCATCGGCGTTAAGGAAGGAGAATCGGAGGCCGGCGGAGAATAGGGTTGAGAAGAGCTTCACTCCCCCTCCAGGTATGCCCAAGGGATCGAGGGTTTATGGGAGTGCGTCCAAGTTGGGAGGAGGAGGAGGAGGAGGAGGAGGAGGGAGTAGTCAGTCTCTGATTGCTGTTGGGGAGAAGAGGGGTTTGATGGGTAGGAAGAGCTACGCTAGTTTTGAAGAACTGAAAGGCCTATCGGCCGCGGCGGCCAGTGCTATCGCCGGAGAAAGTAGAGGAGGAGGAGGGAGAATTGGTAGGATGATTGAAGGGTTAAAGGCTGCCAATACAGGGGAGAAGAGGAGTACTGTGGGTGCAGCCACGAGGACGAGGAAGAGCTATGCTAGTTTTGAAGAGATCAAGGGTTGGTCAACCGTGGCCATTGCTGGTTTCTCCGGCGAAAACAGTGCGCAGAGTGGCAACAAGGTGCTGGGGCAAGATGCTGCTGTTCTGGGTACAAGACACTGGTGATAATTGCATACCAATCTGTGAGCATTGTGTGAAACTTTCCACTATTTCACAGTTGAAGATGATGAAAATGCCTAGACATCAAAATTTACTTCTTTGATCTGTGGGCATTGCATAGGCTAGGCTCTTAATTTCATTCAGTTTTGGATTCTGTTGTTTTTTCTTCCAGCTATACTATACGATAAAAGGAAGTCTTTCAGAGTTTGGTTTCGGTTTTAATAGGTTTGGTTTGATTCTCAATTCTCATTATGCAAGTGTTTTCTATTCATCTTTGGTCACAAAAACAATACCTTGAGAGGAAAGTAACTAACAAAGATTAGCTATCGTCGTTACATTGATCGGCTTACAACATCTGGAGTAAGTAGTTAGCATCATCCTAGTGAATCAATTTGTACAATACAAAGAATCTGCCCAGGGAACAAGTACAGAGCAAGCAATTCAGTCCCAGAAAATGTCTATCACAAGTTCATCAACCAACATCTGCATAATAGCTAGACCGATCTCAGAACCCATCTCAAAACCTTCCATTTCAAAATCAGTCCATTTACCCAAACCCGTACTCATTTCCCATTCGATTATCTCGTCTACAGGTTTCCCCACCAAACCCGTCCATGTCTCAAAATCTTCATCCAGAGCTTGAATCAGAAGCTCGGTATTCATGGGTACTGGTAGTAGTCTACATCCACACGACGACTTAAATCCAGAATTGCAGTATCGACGGTATCTCAGGTCCAGGCACTCGAGCAGACAGTCAAGTAGAAAACCTTTCACCAGTTTTACACCCTTTATCACAAGGATGCTATCCGTCCATGCAGCACTCGCAGAAGTTTGTAATTTGTCAAGAAATGGGCCGAGGAGAAAATCCACAAATCTGTCTGCTTCACCAAATAAAACGGCTGTATTCCATATAACCTCCTTCTTGTAGTCAACCTTTGTTCTACATAGCGTCATAGGAGCAAGATCTGCATTGTGTAAGACCACGGAAATATGGTTGAGGAGGTACGATGAAAATGTTATACCATGGACGCTAGCTTTGGCTACTGAGGATGCAGAGTCCAAAACATCTGGATCAGTAGTATATGCTGACTGTGGCTTATCACCAGAAAAATCCTTTCCATCCAATTGCAGAACATTTTCTAGATATAAAAAGCAGAATCAAACATACAGCTCGGCCAAACAACAGACATATTGTAATTCTAAACAATAAGGATGCATGTAACGTGGAGCTCACGGTCAGGGGCTTTACCTGAGGAATAGTCAATACTGCTTGAAATGCAACTCCCGTTTGACAATGAAGTCTCAAGAACAGATCCGGGACTAAGGTGGTCTCCTTCATGGGAAACCGCAACATCAGGCGTTTTCTTACTTGCCTTGGCCTGAAGGGAAAAGACCAACATGTCATACAAGTCAAGGACATTGCGTTTACTTGAACCAAGATAAAAAGGGCGATAGATGTTTAGTAAGTAAAGAAGCTCAATTGGAGTTGGAGCTGACAAAATTAAAAGTAGATTCAAATTTATAACCTGATAAGTTGTATCTGAAATACTATCTTCAGTACATGATGTATTTCTTTTGTCAAGTTCTTTCACTTGATCATCCTGTGAAATTAGCCTAGCTGCTGACAAGGCAGCAATTAGCTCTTCAAGGATCGACGCTGTGGCTCTTCTAGAGGGCACGAGCCCAGTTTCTGATTCTTCCTCTGCCTGCCAAGTGAGTTCCTTCAATTTTTGTTCCAAGAGAGCACCAAGAGCATCCTGATTCATCAACAGAGAGCTAAAGCTTTGAGGAGATTCCTCCCTACAATTTGCTGCTGTTGATAGCTTTGCCTGAGCAGCAACACCAACACCAGAATCACATTCATCTCTTTGCCCCTCATTCATCTCTAGAGGACAAAAGTTTGCAACCATAGACCTCAATGGGGAGCTGAAGCTGAACACAACATCCATATCCTTGCTGCTGCTATGGCTAGCTGGTCCACTTTTCACACAAGGATGGTTTATGGAGGGATCACTAAGGGTAGGCTTACCTGCGATCACAGTTCTATTCTTCATAGTTCTCTGGGTTTCCATCGTTGAACTCGAAGAAGCTAAACTACTACGAGTTTGCCTGCCATCATTGGCAGTCCTTTTTATTGATGAACATTTTGGTGTTGATAATGAATCATCTCCCCTCCCATAATACCTCCTTCGAGCTTTACACACATTACCTAGCCTGCCTGGGACCTCATGCTGAGAAGGACCTATACTTCCATTGATAGCAATGAAATCTCTTCTATGATCCGTCGCTTTCACTATGGATGGAGTTCTTCTGCTTTCTGCATTTGCCAATCTAGTCCTAGGTGGGAGCCTGTGCTGTCCAATCTGCACTTGTTTCTGCATTTCAACTCTAGTCCTTTGCCTAACAGACAAAGATGCATCATTTTGAAGACACGCCCTGGTCGGAAAATGCCACCGATGATCCGGACCTTCTCCAGAAAGTCCCATGCCCTGAACCACGGTTTCATTAGGGGCTGGTAAATTGGCCTTTTCCTGAGATGGGCAATAGCCATGTGAATGATGCTTGCTTCTTAGTAAAACCACCTCTCTTTCTTTCTCCGTGCAAGCGGCTGATCTGGGATTGCAATCTGCTAAGCCTTGAAGGAAGATATCTTTGACACCAACAGGGGACAGCTCAAAAACCTGTGCTTGTTCTTTTGTATCATCCAATAAGTTGCCACAATTTTTGCAAGAATTTTGTCCCCTCAATGAAGAGGGCGGTGCACTCCGGCCACAAGTAGATTCAGTAGTCATCTCCATAACCATTGTGTCGACCCCTTGCGGAACCTTACCCTTAAGAGCCGGAATCACAGGATCCGAGTACCTAATAGCACACTTAGCACGGCTTCTTGCTTGTAATCCAGGATCCAGAATCTTAGTCGCAGCATCAATCAACCTAGAGGTGCCCCGTCCAACTCTCGGGCTCTTCACTGGAGAAGCAAGTTTGTGGTGGTGGAGATGATGCTTTCTTGACCTCGACAAAACACTACTAATCTGCAAAGCATCTGCTCCGAACCTAGCAACCGGATGCCTCTGAGATAACCCCGTCTTCTGTATTTTCTCCGGTCTCAACTCATGACTCCTCTGGCTCCCCTTCTCCGGACTCAAGACTTCCATGTCCATGTCCAAGTCCAAGTCCAACCCACCAACAAAGCTCCCTCCCCTTGCATAGCAGTTTTCATCAGCAGAACCCTTATCTGACTTTCTTCTCTTCTGGACAGCAGGCAAGGTTTCCAACCCCATTAGCCTAGCAACCAACCCCGGGGATTGCATTTCGTGCTTCTTCAGCTCCATAACACCCTTGTGGCTAAAATTTTTCTTCATGATGGGAAACCCACCACTATTCTCCTCCGCAATCTGTCAAGATACAAATAAAAGCAAGACCAAGATTCAGCTCAGCACCTTGTTAAAGCAGACATTTTTGAAAAAAAAAAAACAAAAAACAAAAAAAAACTGTAGTTGTCGTACAGATTTGGAAGCAAATGCATAACTCATTCTTATGTAAAATTAAATGAGGTTACCAGTAAATGCTTTGATTTGGGCAACTTCTCATCTGCAATAAATTTCTTTGAGACTTGTTTGGTACGAGCTGAAACACAGTTGCAGAAAAAATCAGAGTCCAGGAAGAAAGGAAACTAGCTAGCAGGTAGAGCCAGAGGGCGCGGGAAAAAAGGGTAACCGACCGAGAGAAAGGAGCTTCTTGGGAAAGAGCTTCTTCTTAGCCAACCTGCGGTTCCAATCGAACAGCTGAAAGAAAATGCCGACACAGCCTCCGGGTCTCTGAGTCTTCTGGTTATCAGACGCTGTTGCTATTGCCAGACACGACGCCGACGCCGACAACGACAACGACGACGACGTTCTCTCCACCAAATCGCTCATCCTCCTTCTTCCGAAGTTGTATCTTCGCCGGAGAAGACAATGCCTCAACAGCAGTCCAGCAGAGAGATCAATGGATATTAAATCTCCATATGTTAATACACCCACAAAAGACCCACCCACCTCTCCGGTCTCAAACGATGGCAGAAATTAAACTATTGAAAAAGAAAGCAATGCAGATCGATAATGGATTTAGATCCGTGTTAGCCCACCAGAACACGAAATCGACTACAGAGGGAGACTACTACTACTACTAGAGAGCTGCAGGAAAAAAAAGGAGAAAAAAAAGACGGGACTTTGGGGTACGAAAACAACCACTCAATGGGGAGAATGTGGAGGTAGAGACCGAGACAAGCCAAGCCAAGCCAAACCAACTGCGTTAAGAGAACAAAAAGAAATGGGAGGTGAGGGTGGTGGAATGAGGAATCTTCATTGGTCAATCAACATCTGAATTTTTGGGAGTTTCTGTGGATGGGGTATTGCGAACAGGATCAGGGTGAAAGATGGATCGATTGATTGGCCGATTGATTGTGCGATGGAGAGAGAGCATATGATATCAAAGGCTTTCTCGAAACCCTAGAAACTTGAAGCTGCTCGATGGACCACTGCTGTCTGCTGCTGCTGCTGCTGCTGCTGTGCTCCTGCTTTATCTATTGGGTAGCGATGGAGTGGAAGAGAAGGAGACGGAGGTGGCCTCACTCTCACATATTTCACTGGCTCCCTCGATACTCGTCCTCCTTCTCTTGTAAATTAAGTAAAAATAATTTGATTTTATTTTGTTAAAACTATCAAGGATGTAAACGTACCCAACCGAGTTAAACCCAATATTTTTATAAATTAGTTAAGTTTGTTTAAATATAATGGACTAAGGGTGTCCGTGTCTTTGATAGGATGAGCACCTCATTTTTTTTAATTAGTTAAAAATATATGGTATCAATTTTTTAAAAATAAAAAAATTATAAAATAATAAAAAAACGTGAAATCATATTAATATTTGTATTATTTGGATCGTCTTAATAAATTTAAAAAGTTAACTATAATATTATATCTTTTATTATAAGTTAAACTTTTATTAAAAATATTTATGAAATAAATATCCTCTATCCTACCCTCTATCCCATCTCACTCTATCTCACTCCCACTTGATTTGACATCTATCTACTTATATTTTCAAACACCATCTTTATTTATAATATAGATTTGAGTTCGAACTATACCTCAAGTTAGATCTCGAATTTGACAAGCTCATAAAGATAAGATTGGAACTCGATTTAATAGACTCGACCAACACTATATCAAACTCGATCTCGAATTTCAATTAAATTTTTTATTTAATTTTATCATATAAAATTATTAAATAAAATTAAAAAACCCGTTAGTTTGTTCAACTTGTTAGACTAAAAAGTTTTTTTATCGAATTCGAACTCAACTCGAGTCAAGCTTTTTGAGATTTTTTCGAACCAAATCACGAGTCAAACTCGAACTGTATCATATCATTTAGACTCCTAATTAAACTATCATAAGAGCAACCGCAGCAGTCCAAAAAAATTGCTACTTCCCTCCCTCTCGCTATTTTTTTCTGTTTTTGAACCGAAAGTTAATGTTTCTTTCCATCACAACCCCAAACATACATGTATCGCCTATACACTAAATTCTCAGCCTATTGCCTCCAACTCCCCTCTCACTATTCACATAAATTTTATTTCCTAATTTTTATTCATATTTAAAAAATTATTATATATTATTCTCACTATTCACCCGTTACATCATTACACAATTTTCAAAAAATTTTATATTTAAATTTACTATCCATCTACTCAAAAAATCATTACAATTTTGTTATCTAATTTTTATTCATACTTAAAAAATTATTATATATTATTCTTACTATTCACCCGTTACATCGTTACAGATTTTTCAAAAAATTTTACATTTAAATTTATTATTGATCCACTCAAAAAATCATTACACAATATCTTTCAACATTCATCTACATATATTTTCATCCTCACTCTAAAAACCGATCCACACTCTAAAAATCGATCCACACTCTAAAAATCATAACACGATACTCTCACCATTCAGAGTAATCACAATGATCCAAATTTTTAGAGTATTTAAGAGTTTTGAAAAGTTTTTTAGAGTGTAAATGTCCACAGTGATTTTGTTTATTGTCCTCTAAATATATAAACACTCGATCTAAAACTTGACAGATCATATTCTAAATAAAGGCCTCTAAAAGCCAACTCAGCTTCCTGGGTTTTTTTTTTCACTTTACTTCCCAATTTTACTTTGTTCTCTTTCTCAATTAAGTTTTTTCTTTTTTATTTTTACTAGATTCGCAAACATTTGGTGGGAAAACATCTTCAACAATTTGATATTTCCTCTAATTTCATTTGCATCATTATAGGAACTCCACACTCTATTTTGTAGAAACTCTTTTCACAACATCAATACACAGTTTTTGAGATTATTTTTATAGAGTCTCATTGCGGTTGTTCTCACAAATTCCTGAAACTCTAAAAAAAAAATTATTATTGCATTTGCTCTAAGATATTTTATTTGATTTGATATGTAAATGCATGTTCATTGGTACCTAAAATTGAGGGTGTAAAAAAATATTAAAAATTGATGTGTAAAACTATTTTATAGTGTGTAAAGAAAAATGAGTTGAAATTGAGAGCAATCCTACTCAGGAGCTAATTAAGAATCAGAATACCTTACTGCGGATTGAGAGTGATTGCTAAGTTGTTGGATAAGGTTTAGTTGTGATCAACCGACCAACTGATGGTAACTATGATTCTCGGTGCCTGGAATGCCAGAGGCTTGAATAGGCCCGACATGCAAACTGAAATAAGGCGATTCATCGCCAAGAATAAGATATGCGTGATGAGTCTTCTTGAAACCCAGGTGAAGTTGGCTAAAGCTCAAAGAATTCTGGGCTCCTGTTGCAGAGGGTGAGGATTCTTGAATAATTACGACTTTGCAATAAATGGCAGGATATGGTGCATCTGGAACCAGAGATTGATGGATATCTCCCTTATTGGTGGCTTAGATCAGATCCTTCATGTTGAGGCTCTATTCCTGGTCACTCAATAAAAATTTCGGATTTCCTTTGTTTATGGATGGAATACTCCTCGCCAGAGACGACAATTGTATCCTTTGCCAGCCAACGTGCTCAACCATGGATTGTGTTGGGTGATTTTAATGCTTTCAAACACTTTGATGAGAACCATGTGATGATCTTGTAACTTGCTGCATTAATGCAGGTTTGGAGGATCTTAAAGCTTCTGGCTGCTATCATATATGGTCCAATAATCAAGGTCGTCTTCGTGGATACGGGTGAAGCTGGATAGAGTGCTTGTCAATAGCCAATGGATCCATCAGTGGTTTCGTTCTGAGGCGCGATTCCTTGAACCCTCAATTTCTAACCACTCAGACATGATTGTCAACCTCAATTGGGATGAGTAGAGGATTTATGCACCTTTTAGATTTTCAAACCAATGGACCATGCACCCGGACTTCTTAACTTCTGTTCGTAATGCTTGGAGACCATTGGGTGTAGGTGAGGGACTGTTTAATATCTTCCAAAACCTTAAAAGGGTTAAAGCCAGTATGAAGAGGATTCATTTAGAGAGATTCTCTAATCTGTCAAATCGGATTGAGCAAGTTAGACGGGATATTGTTGATGCTAGAGGGACCCTGCAATGTCAATTCTCGGATACGGCCCAACGATTGCTTTCTTCTCACATCTTATCACTTAAAGAACTCCTTAGAGCGGAGGACATGATGTTCAAGCTGAGACTTAGAGAGGATTGGCTGAAGTGCATTGACCGGAGCAATAAGTATTTCTTCAGTATAATTAGAGAGAGGAAGCATAGAAGTCAGATCACAAGCTTAATTACCCAGAATGGGATTCGAGTTTGTTCAAAGGAAGGCATCCTAGAGGAAATCCAGTCATTGTATTGAGGACTGCTGGGCACTTATATTGACTCTGACATGCATGTTGATGAATCCACCTTGTGGGAAGGAAGACTCCTGTTCAGACAACAAGCTGAAGCCCTTGTAGCGCCATTCTCTGCAATGGATTTGAAATCGACTCTTTGGGACATTGGTGATGATAAATCGCCAGGGATCAACGGGCTTAATGCGTGTTTCTTCAAAAAGGCCTGGGATATCATTGGAGGGGATGTAACAACTGCTGTCCTCCGATTTTTCTCTACTGGGACTATGTCCAAACAGGCTAACACCACAGTGCTCCATTTGATCCCGAAGAGTGCAAACCCGACAAGTGTTAGTGACTACCGACCAATTGCCTGCTGCACAACAGTATTTAAAATTATCTCCAAAATGATTTGTGCTCGACTTTTCCCTATCCTCCCTTCCATTATTGATGGAGCTCAAAGCGCCTTCGTGAATGGTCGTTCTATAGTGGATAACATTTTACTTTTCCAAGAGATGTTATGTGGTTATGACCGGAGAAATATTTCTCCTTGGTGCCTCGCAAAGATTGACCTTAAAAAAGCGTATGATTCAATCCGATGGAGTTTTATAGAGGAGTTGTTGTACAAGTTGCAATTCCCAGGTACATTCATTAAATGGGTGATGGCTTGTGTCTTAACCACCCATTATACATTTGCCATCAATGGTGAATATGGTGGGTTCTTGCAAGGGGCAAGAGGGATCGGGCAAGGAGATCCTCTATCTCCTTTACTGTATGTAATTGTTATGGATTATCCGGTGAGAAGTCTCAAGCGGGCTCATAAAGAGAGAGATTTCCGATTCCATCCTAAGTGTAAAGAGCTTGGGATTTTTTGTCTTTGCTTCGCGGACGATCTTATGGTGCTTTCAAAAGCCACGGCTTCATCTGTTCTGTGCATTCGGGGATGTCTGCAGCATTTTGAAGAAGTTTCAGGGCTCCAGGCGAATTTGATTAAGAGCTCTATATACTTTGGGGGGGTTGGGCTTGAGAAGCAGCATGAGTTGGCTGGTATTCTGAGATTTGTGGTTGGGATGAGACCGTTCAAATACTTGGGGGTTCCCCTCATGACAAAGAAGTTTCAGGTCAAACAGTATAAGCCGCTTATCGAGAAGATTATGGCTGGTATCTCTCATCTTGGACTGCTAGATTGCTTTCTTTTGCAGGTAGGCTTCAATTAATCAAGAGTGTTCTGCTAAGTCTACATGTGTATTGGGTTTAAATCTTTCTCATCCCGGAGGGTGTTTTGCAAGAGATGGAAAGCATTTGCCGGGCATTCTTTTGGTCCGGAGTGACCCTTTATCGGAAAAAAGACCGGGTGGCATGGAAATATATTTGTCAACCAAAGTTATGTGGTGGTCTTGGTATTAGAGATCTTGTGGATTGGAACCGGGCGATTCTCTGTAAATTACTCTGGGATATTGATAAGAAAAAGGATCGGTTATGGTTTCGATGGGTGTCAATTTATTATCTTCAAGGATGCTCTGTTTGGGATGTGGTGGATAATAAGGGATTTTGGGCATGAAGATCTTTGTTGAAAGTTAGGAATCTTCTTATCAATCAGCAACATCTCCAGGTGATTGGCGTGAGGGCTGGGACAATTCCCATCCATGAAATTTACCGAATGCTGCATGGAGAAGCCCCAAGGGATGCATGGTGGAAACTAATTTGGGCAGCAGGCCTTCACCTCAGGGCCAACGTGATTCTGTGGCTTGTGTCCAAGAGAGGAATGAACACTATGGATAGGCTGGAGAAAATGGGACTCCAGATCTTATATATTTGTGTTCTATGTGATTCTGATTCTGAGTGTTGCTCTCATCTTTTCTTCAGGTGCTGTTTTTCCTCTAGCCTTATTGATCGATTATGCCAGGAGGTTCGGGTCTCTTAGGTTGCTCGAAGATGGGAGGATTATCAGGCATGGTTGATCCGGTTTGCACTGGACAAATCCAGAAAGGCTAGGATTAAGAGAAAAATTTTTGGGGCTGCTGTACAGGCTATTTGGTGGAAAGGAATTACAGAGTTTTTCATTATGATAGGCGTTGATACTCCTGGAAAAATCCCGGAGGTGGTCAGCTCCTAGGACCCTCCAGAGGCAATCATCAAAGTCCCGGTCCGATCGGGATGAGACGGCTCCGGCCGGCGAAGTCGACCCGGTCGGCACGGGGGAGGGGTGAACGAAAGGATGGAGGTGATTCCGACCCGTTCCAAGAAGAGTGCAACCTGTGGAGATCCTGAGAAGGCAAGAGCAAACAGGTCAGAGGGACCCCAGGGAATGACCCCGGGGAGACCGCTCCGATGCCTAAGTCAGCAAGTGTGGAAGATG
>JAOWBR010165266.1:0-11880 GCA_028571145.1 Dionaea muscipula
AGCCCTCATGCATCCCAAATCAGGCCACCACACAAGATACAAATATCACAGAATATGAGCGATAGAAATGATCACACCATCACTACCACAAAAAGGGGAATTGGTGGCGGTTTTTTGGTGGCGGTTTTGTAAAGCGCCACCCATTTATTAATAGTGGCGGGTTGGTGGCGGTTGGAAACCGCCACCCTTGGTCTAAAGCGACGTTTTTTAAAACCGCCACCAAAGATGATATTAGGTGGCGGTTTCGGAACCGCCACTTTAAAAATCGTCACCTTTGTTCTAATAGCGGCGGTTTTGCGACGGTTTTAAAACCGTCATCTTTTCCTTCATAGTCTAAAACGGCGGTTTTATAAAACCGCCACCAAATATAATATTAGGTGATGGTTTAAGACTGCCACCACTAAAACCGTCACTTAATAGAATTTTTTTATTTTAATTGTTCAACTATATATATACACCAATAGTAGCCCTGACCCTATTTTTTTCCCTTAATTCCTTCGACGGCTCGCCTCCTCGTTTCCCACGTACGGACTCACAGCTACTCCATTGAAGACGAAGACTTTCTCTCACGCCGGAGAAGACCATCGAAGACGAAGACCCATGGAGCACCAGTAGTCCTCTTCCCCCTCTCGATTCACGCTGCGGTCTCTCTCTCACGCTGCTCCCTCTCACCATTGAAGACGAAGACCAGAGCCTATCACTGTCTCCCCTCTCACAGCCGTCCACACCACCATAGAAGATCTTCCGCAGCGAGCCGTCCACACCGGAGTCGACGCACGAAGCATAGCGAGCAACGAAGACGTCATTTGGGGTAATTTCGAATCCCTTCATCTCACCCTTCTCCTTCTCGAATTCACTTCGATTTTAGGGTATAGATTGAATTTTGATGTTGTAGCTGTCAATTTGAGTTTTCCATTCATTAAAGTGTTCACTGGGACACCTGTCTTCCATAAGTAATTTAAAGTTGGGTCATCGATCAGTAAAGTGTGATGATGTTCTTTGATTATTCAATTGGTATGATTATAAAATTTGGAGGAGGCCTAGCAATTAGCATGAGTTTGTTGAAACTCTACCTAATTGCTAATTGGCCAATGATGAACTTATGCAGGCTTTTATTTGGTCGAACATGAGTACGGGACTTCCCATGGAGATTACCTCAGCAATGCAGGGCCAGGCTTATCTCTCTTTCAGCAGGCTGGATATTGATATCCATCGGTATGTTTTGAAGTTTACACAGGATCAAGGGTATTGTGGCCTTTTGTTGTTGGTTGATTTTGTTCTGCTTCTAGCTACATAGACTTACAGTAAATGCTTAGTAGGTTGTAGGCTTGTAGCATATGCAAAGCACCTAATGGAAAAACTGATTACTTACAGGAACACACCTCATATTCATTTGCATGAAAAGAGAGAGAATAAGGAATATTGGCATGGAGCTGAAATTCATGTTGTTATTGAAGGGAACTAGACTACCTATCGAGTACCAACTTCATACTTGATTCTATAGCTTTGTTTAGTCTTGTGATTAAGTTACGACTGCTTTGGTTTTAACTTTTGCTTTTGAGTCCACAGTCCAAGATATTGCATTACATGCGTCAAATGGCAGTAATTACACCTTATGCCCAATTTCTATTCAAGTTTGTCTCTGAAACATCGGAGTATGTTGCGTCTTTGTCCTCTCCCTTTCTTGAGTTTGTATTAATTGTGGTTGTCCACCTTTTAGCTTATTGTTGTTGCTGTGGTGCAGTAAAAATGTGACCATAAGATTTGCCCGAAGAACTGATGTAATGCCTCAAGTACCAATGGAGACAAAATACCACCCATCAGCTGTTGATCTACTGCTCATCAAACGACTTATAGCTGAAACTTCAAAGCAGAACCTCTTGCAGTTTCTTCAGCATGAATTCGTGAATGTTAGAAAGTCTTATGCTGAACGATTGATAGGTATGGAGTTCAGTTCTTCTTGATTCATAAACATCAATAACTACAGTTCTTAATAAAAAGTTTGTTTGCTAAATAAGGTGCAGTTGTGAATCTTACCTAAAGCATAAAATTGCATATGATCAAATGTCGTTGCTACTTGTTATTGTTGAACTCCTGTAGTATGGAATCCTCTCAAGAAAAAAGAAACAAACACAGTTGGTAGGCAAACCTTGCTTTTAAGGAAATAACCAACCTTTGGTTTCTTAGACGTTATTGCCTTAAAGGATCTGAATAAATATCTTTTGTCATCTTTGAAATCACTTAAAAACCGTCTTTTTGTTTTTTTTTATTTAAGCCCAGCTATGACCGTTAATTTTTTAAGTTATTAATGAAATTCAAGCTCTGGTTATCATGAAATAATTTCTGCGTGTGTGGAGTTAGTAGTAATATGGTCTTGATAATTGGTCCTGTCTCTAAGGCTCATAATAAGGTATATACTTTCAGCAAAAGATGCTCCATCCCACTATATGCACTTCCAAGACCTTCAGCTGATCATCTGCATTGAATGGTATCCTAAAGACCTATTAGCTTTGCATGTGATGATCGGTCTACATCGAACCTTAAACATGTTGTAGCTCAGGTGTCTCAAGCTCTGTCGAATGATTCCATGAAGCTGGTGGCTGCATGGATTGACCAAAGATGTGTACATCTTTTGTTAGATTGATTGAAGACGTGTAGAAAAATATGATGATTTCAAGTTGAACTGCATGGATTTTATTTAAATGTGAATTCTTTCTCATTCTATTTAGCTGATTAACTTTATAACATATCCATTTTCAGGTGAAATGGGCCCAGATTTCACCCCCAAAATGCCCGTGAAGTCCCTTACTTCTCAACAAATAGTTCGCATTCATCAGCTATTTCGTCAGGCTAAATTTGATAACCCCAGTGGTGAAGTGAGTTGTACCAGCTGTTACGATGTTTTTATCATGTGCACTTGGATTAAGATCCATACATTTGCCTTATATGGGGTGCCATCTTGCTTGTGAGCTATTTGCAGTGTCTTAGTCCTGCTGGGGAGTACAATCTTCGTCTTGGAATTATAAAGGAGTTGCATCCAGACATGGTTGCTACCTACTCAGGCAGGTTATGTTTCATCCACATCTGTTTTTGCTTTTCCTTGTTCTTCCTTTTTTCTTAGGTTGCTTAAAGTGTGAATATTGCATGGTGAATTCCCTCTATTCTAGTGACTAAATTGTTAATCCACATATGCTTGAAGGTGAATTTCCATGATCGGTCACTGACATTGGAATTTGGACATGCTCATGCAGTGCTCAAATATTTGAAGGTCATCCATTTATTGTGGAGGCTGGAGTCAGTGTGGGTGGAAAAGATGTTAAGCAAGTGAGTACCATATGTACTGTAATCTCGGACAAATTGAGTGGTCTTTTTGGAATTTAGAGGTCTAGTGCCTTCCTTATCTTTGACCATGGCAGCTGATAAGTGGAATGATTGCATTCATCATTGTGCATGAGTTCTAGAACTTCCTGCTATTGTTGCTTATTTTTGTGACAAGTGTGACATTTGTTTAGGCATAAAATGGCTAGAAGTGTTGTAAAAAACGTTGCCTCTTATGTCAAATATTATATTACTTGGCTAAATTCTATGAAGTGCTTGACATTGATAAGAGAATAGTAGGCGTTCATCTTGTCATGATTCTCATATATCCAAAGCTTATGCCGAATTTTAGGGTTTGAACATCTTCCGTTTTGCCAACCGGATTCCTCTTCTTTTTGAGCAAGGTGCTGATGTTGTCACAAGGACAGCTTTGAGGCGGATTAAGTACTACAAAATTCCAAATTCCTTTTGTTCTTTAGCATCTCTTTCCGTGAATGCTTCTGGAAAATTCTCACTCCATCACTTTTGCAGCTGGAACAGTTACAAGATCAATCTAAATCACGATAAAATTGGGGTTTTTGTGAGCATAGTTAGCACTAAAATTCCCTTTAAAGGGACTGGAAAGGAATACATTGGAGATGATATTAGCGAGATTGCTTCCGCTGTCAAGGTCGGTCCTTTTAGCTGTTTTTATGATCTTCGGTTCTTCCAGATACTAGTTTTCTCATGGTTTATAGTTCCTTTTTGTTCCCCAGTCTGCTATTCAGCAATGCTGTGCGCAGTTAAAGTCTAAAATAGTGAAAAGAATTCAAGCTCGGGAACAGCAGGAAAGGAAACGGAATTTAAGCAAGTAAATTGTTCGATCAAACTCTATTTCCTCAACCCTAGCATGGATCTTTGTGTTTTCTTCAGAGTAATAACCCTTCATTCCCATTCTCTGGCTGAATTTCCAGGTACATTCCTGATGCTGCAAACGCTATATATGATGTCTTAAAAGACATGGCACAATCACATGCATCGAAGAAGAAGCGGTATGAGGATGAGGATGCTGAAATATTGAGGCAAGTGTGGGCTCGTTCACTGACAAACGAGGTGCTTAAAGAGAATCTTGCCAAGCACGTTGAACAGGTAATGTACTTACTGAGTGCTCTATTGCACAAGCTGGACTAATACAACCCTAATGTTTGGAATTTTGTCTCTGGCTCTGAGCCGAGTGATCCCTTTATTTTTTCCTCACTTGCTTTGCTAGCTAGTCTTGTAAAGCTATCTTGTTTGCAATAATTTTTTTTGAGATCAAGCTTTGAATTACTCTGCTCTTGTTCAACTCTTCAAGATGCCAAAGGATGTGATCATGAACTGTGTTTGTGCCTGTAGGCACAGGGAAAAGTGCTACGAATGATAGTTTTCAAGTCTGAGCTTTTATAATGTGATATTGGCATCTTACTAGTGTGCTGTGTCATTGTATTGTAGGTGGACTATGAGATGGCCCTGGAATATGCTACTCAGACTGGAGTCAGCGAAGAACCTAAAGAAGCCATTCATTTACAGTCGCTGGATCCAAAGATTAACTTCATTGATTTGCAGAGTCCAGTTTTTATCTTCCGACTATTCCAGTAGAACTATTTGATTTTGGATATATTTAATTTCTCATCTACATCTCCTTTGCTCTTTCTTCCCAGTGGCATGTTCTCTTTGTCTTTGACTCGTTGTGCACTTGACTATAATTACATGCTCTATTTGGACATGTGAATCGAGGCTCATGAATTTAATCAATGGCAGGTTTCTCTTCATCCACAACCACGAGTGTTTGCATATAGATTGTATTTGCGTCCGGCAGAGAAACTGGCATATCAATGATTCAATCTAATAAGTTTTATTGCTCTGTAATCCTGGAATTTGGGCTGTGGAGTACTGGAGGTATCAGTTATCACTTTTGAAGCCGATGTCAATTATCTCTAACTCTAAAATTAATGATTTGCAGGACAGGAAAATCGGTTAAGTGATGTGGGGAATCTGATGAGATCCCCGCATACTGAAGAGTTCTAATCCTTTACGCCTCGATTGGATGGTATATTAGGACAAATATCCCCCGTATTTGCCTAGCTAATGCATGGTTTGTTGCTCTGAGGTCCCCGTTTGTTTTGAGGATATAAAAATAAAGGATAAGAAGAGGGATAAGAAATGATGAGATAGTGTGTTAGATAAGTTATGTAATATGTTGATTTATAAACTTGTTTGTTTTATAAATAAAATGGTGAGATAAAATTTTTTATCGCCTTAACGTCGGAATCTGATCAGAATTCGGTGATCGGTCGCCTGTCAATGCAGGTCAATGATGTTGATCGGCGGTCAACTCTTATCCTGTGAGGATGGGATAAAATAGTAACATCCTTCATGTTATTATTTTATCCTATCATACATGGGATATGAGAGAAAATAGTCTCATCCTATGTCCGTTGATCGGCCTCCAAAAATTGTTATCACTATGAGTGTATACTCTGTATGCAACTATGCATGTATATCCTTTATACACTTTGGGTGTATAAAATCACTGTTTAAGATGTATTATCTTTAGTTAGGCTTGAGGTCAGCGAAAATTAATACGTTTCGAATACATATATATATATAATATATACAACTTCACTCTATTTTTTGTAGTGAGCTCTCCTTATCCCCTTTATATTAGCAAACCATTTTTTTTAAACATTTTTAACGTTGAAGATGCTGTGCATCGGGCATCGTGGAGGATGAAAATACGTGTAGATGATCCCGTTTAGTATGATTTAAGTGTGCCACGGTTGTTTGCATTCGTACTCTTTGTTTGTCTCGTGTCATCTGTTCGTGCTCTTTGCGTTCTGCTCCTTGTTTGTCTCTTTCTTGTACTATGAAATGTGGCGGTTTGTTGGATTGCTATTGGTTTGGATATTGTGTGTTTTTATGCTATTGTTGTATGTTTTTTTTTTTTTTTATTCTTTTGCTCTAGCCTAGTGTTCGGCTAGGGCAGTGCGTGTTAGATAGTCGACAACTAACACGCTTTTTTGTCGAATCTCATGTGCGCGTGTCCCATGGACAAGTATGGTCGTCGGGGAATGGAAATAGAAGGAAGAGGGAAAGTGAAGAGATGAGATCGTGGGGAAAGAATTCAACATTCAAGCATAAAGTTTTATTGAAGTAAATTTACAAGAATCCTTACATGGACCTGGCAATTCATAAGAAATCCTTAGGTAACAGTTAGAAAGATTCAAGCAAATACAAAAAAAAAAAAAAAATCGCATTTATTTCCCATGAAAAGTAAACGATTAAACTATACTATGCCATCTGATCTGATGCTATGTATATATATATATATGTTCATATAGAAATGCTGTATGGGACACCCATTCCTGTGAGTCCTGGTTTTGAAAATGGTTTGAGCACTTCATATGGCAAAGTTCCAGCACCATGCCTGTTCTGTAAGTCCTTGTTTGCGTTTCTTCCATCGATTGTCTCTTCGATTCCCTTCAATTTTTTGTTGAACCTTTCAAATGCTTCTTTTACTGCTGGATCCTCTGCCCATGATGGCTCTATCCGATCTCCAATGTACTCTTCATCTGGGGAATGAGTAGACAAAATATCCAAGACAGCCATGACTTTGGTGGCTTGTATTTTGGACGGGAAGCTTTCGAGTAGTGTTAGATAAGGCTTGTCTAAAAACTTATTCCATTCTTCTTCTGTTGGATCTTCAGATGGCATTTTAGTCCTAGCTATAGTTGGTCTGTTCGGGAAATAGCCTGCATATGTGTACTGAAGAAAATTGACAGCTGCATGGTGGCCTGAACTCACCCATATCATGGAAGTGATAATTTCAACTAGGTCCTTTTGCGTTTTGAGCATTGGCCACCATTTCTCGTCCTTCTTATCTTCGTGCCCTTTGTTTTTAATTTCTGCCCACCATGCTTGAAGTTCTTGGTCAGACTCTACAAGGTCTTCTTCTGGATAGTAGTGATTTACGTACTCAGATACCCATTCCATGATTGCATCCCAAAGGATGAGCCCATCATTGGCATATGGGTAGTCCTCAATTGTTAACTTTAGCCCATGCGGTGCAGTTGAATCTTCAACAGCCAATCCTCTAGCAACAACAAGTATGGATCAAATGAATGCATGGTTAATAAGTTTTCCATCTTGGCATGGCATTGCTTGGATAAATCTACTCTAAAAAAAATAAAAGTAGAAGCAACCATAAGGGTTATCTGTTTAAATTCTGGGTAGGTTCAGCTTTTTAAATGAGAAGCTAACAGATTCTTGGGAGTGATAAGCTGTTCAAGGTACTCATATGATTTCAACTGTAAAAGAGAAAGATAATATATCCTGTCTGGCTTATCAGTGTCATATCTATATCTTTCAGATTGATGCATGCTTCTTTAGCTGTTACCTGCTAATTAGGTCTGCTGGTAGTGCCTGGAAGTCAAATCTCCAGGCTTGATCATAAATGTCGGAGCTCAGCTCCATACAGTACTTGCGGGCAGAAAATGTCGTCTCAATGATCCCATCTGCGTTTATAAGGGCCTCCCGAGCTAGGGCATTGATTTCCATGGTATACCGGAAATGTGGGTACAAGAGTCTGTAAATAGGATGTGCAGCACTCAGTTGCCTGTTGGCTGCAATGATATAAGGTTCTGTGCAGCAGTGAGTCCTCAACCTGCAACAAGGATCGATAATTCATAGGCGTGTCATTGTTGATCTCAGAAATTTTGATGCATCCAATACTGAAAGCAAAAGTAGAGGGACGGAAGGAAAAGAAAGGGATAAAAGGAAGAATGCATCATTAAATTATTCATCATCAAAGGTGTTAGAAAGCACATGAACTTTAGTGAGCGAGCGAGCGAGCAATTACCAGTGGCTGATAAGTTGGTGATGAGCAGAATCATTAGCGAGCACATGGACTTTAGCCAGCCTCCATAGCCAAGATTCTGTGGCATTCAAACTTGGAGTAAATACTTGCTTCCACTGTGGCTTCCCATTAGATGGAGGTCGCGTTAGCTCAATAACGAGGGGATTTAATGTCCCTTGAGGAGTTAGGAAGAAGAGTGTCCGTGAGCTATACAACGATGTGCCTTGGATCTCTCTTACTTTGTTTATGTAAGGTAGGAACACATCATGGTAGTCTAGAATAAATATCTTCTTCTGCCCTAGAGCCTGCACATGGACTTAATTTGTTTTAGTGGGAGGGAGTCTAACTGTGTAGTGTCATATCAATCATGCTGGTGTTTGGTTGGTTGGATGGAACGGAATGGAATGGAAGTACGTACCTCTTCAAAAGTCGTGTAGCCCTTAATCTGTCGTTCGATCGTTTCAGTTGTGATCGCTGATTCTGGGGGGCCATAGATTTCTGGGTTGAGTGCACTCTTTAGTGGCCACTCCTGCATTTTATCAACATAATGAATTAATCTTACGATGAATTGTTTCACTAGATCAGCTGCACTTAGATCTATCCGATCCGATCCGATCGTGGTTTAGCTAAATGTTAGATAGATGTGATATACTAGCTAGGAGACATCTTCAGATGTTTCTGTATGTATGTAATGTATAATAATACCTCTACTAACTTAATGCTGCAAGGATTGACACCAGCAAGAGTCTGCCGTGAGAACTCTTCATCCCTAATCCAAGCTAGTTCATCTCCTATAATCACACAGGAAAATGGAAAGAAAAAAAGCACATTAGTTAAAGAACAAAATCTGTTTGTTTGCATTTCATAATCGCATTTCTAACCTAATATTCCTGTAATCTTAACCACCACTTACTTTCAACTACTTCAGGTTTCTGGAAGAGAAGAATATCCTTTTCTGTATCGGCCAGTACAAGGCCTGGCAAGATTAATTTCAAATCCCTCTGATTCTTCAATTGCGGTAGTTCAATCCCGTCTTTGAACAGCGAATCTATTGTTGCAAAGGTTGGGAAACCTAGATTCTTGTCCACAATCGTTGCCTCCAACGTTGGTACAAGTGCCTGCAATACTGCACTTAGAATGTTCACACCAAATGATATCTCCTTTACATCTGCAAACTCTTCATCTCTTGGCACATAGAAACTGCTGCTTCTCGTTTCTGACAGTGGATCTGAAATGCAAAGAAATAGATTCGTCATAAAGGACGAGACCAATCAACTAGCAACATATATTGCTTTGAGAAATCAGGTCAGTTACTATTATATATATAGTCTCAGATTATCATGATGATTCTTTTTGAGAAATCTGTTTGTTTGTTTGTTTGTTTTTCTAACTCAAAGATGATCCTTGATTCATTTGACTAAGACAACTCAATATATATTATGAACATGCATGTATTGTGCTTATGTAGTCTGCTTGGTTAGCTAGGGAGATGGCAGCATCGTATATACTAGTGGTTACCCGTGTCTTCGGCACGATAAGTACTCCACTCTCATAAAATAAAAATCATTGTTAGCAACTCTTTCAAAAAAATCAACGAAAAAATAAAATTATAAATCATAAAATAATATTAAAAATTTAAAATTATTGTATTAATATTAGTTTTATTTGGATTACTTCAACATTTTAAAAAATTTAACTATAATATTATATAATTTTTATTAAATAAATTATTAAAAAATTCACTTTTAGTAAAAATATTAATATTATTAAAAAAATATTCTCACCTCACATCAATCCACTTTATTACCTACCACACCCCACTTTATTAACTCCACCCCACTTTATTATTCACCCCATTAATTTATTACACCTTATTTATTATCCACTACACCTCTCTTTAATCCGACGGTTGACATTTCTTCCCGCCCCTTTTTATCATTCTACGGCCGAAAATATCTTGACATATTTTGGGAAGACATTTCAAAATATGTCATACTTTGTATAATAGACTAGGGGTAACCTGACAATTGCTGTCCAATCTGATGTATAACTATAAGGTGATGTAAATATAATCGTTCCCTATATATATAGAGAGAAGTTGTCTATAGTGATAATGATTATAACAATGTTTATGACAATATGAACAGATTTGGGCCATTGACAATGGTTATGACGTGAATAGATTTGGGTCATTGATTTTATCGATCCAATGACTGATAATTGGCGTCCAATTTGATGTATCAGTAAATATAATTGTTCCCTATATATATATATATAGAAGTTGTCTTAGTCTATAATGATAATAATTATGACAATGGTTATGACAATGTGAGAGAGAAGTGTGGTGAGCCTAACATGAAGGATGTGTGGGTAGTGATCAATGAATAATGAGAGCAATGAATAGTGGTTATTATAAGTGTTGTCATAACCATTGATATATATAGAGGTAGCTATATGCACCTCTTTATACCGCTATTTACAGGTCCATCCATAACCATTGATTATTTCTAATGGATGAACCGGATTTGATCAGGTTGAGGAGAGCCTAGGAAATGTGTGGTTGATGAGAATCTGAAAGTGTATTTGCTGAAATTAGTTACCTATAGGCTATAACTGTGATAGTTAGAATATGGAGTATAAATACCTGTTGAGGCTTAGTATCTATTATACAAAACATGATATATTTTGAAATGTCCCAAAAAATATGTCAAGATATTTTCGGTCGTAAGATGATAAAAAAGAGCGGGAAAAAATGTCAACCGTCGGATTAAATAGAGATATAGTGGGTAATAAATAGGATATAATAAATTAATGCGGTGGATAATAAAATGGGGTTGGGTTAATAAAGTGGAGTGTGGTTGGTAATAAAGTGGGTTGGTATGGGGTGAGAATATTTTTTTTATAATATTAATATTTTTAATAAAAGTAATTTTTTTTAATAATTTATTTAATAAAAATTATATAATATTATAGTTAAATTTTTAAAAAAGTTAAACTAATGCAAATAAGACTAATATTAATATAATAATTTTTAATATTTAATATTATTTTATGATTTATAATTTTATTTTTTCGTTGATTTTTTGATTTTTATTTTACGAGAGTGGAATGTTTGTCGTGTCTTGCTAGAACAAAATATATATAGAGAGAGAAATACAGAGACTTTCAAGAGACTAGTGGCCATGGGCGTCGACCCACGGTGCCAAATCTGCCGCGAGGAAAGTCTCTATGCAGACCGGTGTCGACAATGGCAATTAAGAATTACGCCATGGTCACAACAGGAGTAATCTGCAAGTGCAGAAACTGACTGAATATTAACAGCTAGACGAAAGTGAAGGAAGGAACACACTGTATGCAGCAGAGGCCGATCGAGAACCTGCACAGTTGCACTGCAGGGGAATCTAGCTTGTTCTTCCTTTAATAAAGGAAGATAATCTATATGCATGAATATTATGTTAATCATATCTATCTTAACGACATATACGTACAGTTGAGAATTCGTTAATTTTAACATGCGTACACCACCATCTATCTTAACGATATGTATGGGAACTTATTCCAAATAAAAACTGTATAATATCCTAAGGCAAAATGATTACATAAGAATTAGTATATATATATATACTAGAGATTACCCGTGCCTTCGGCACGATAGAGATTACCCGTGTCTTCGGCATGATGAACACTAT
>JAOWBR010165277.1:0-11877 GCA_028571145.1 Dionaea muscipula
TGCCATACCGGGATGTATGTTATGTAGGTGTTTCTGGGGTACCCTGGGTTGATGTGAGAGGCAGTATATGGCATTTTCTTTTATGTATTCATTTATCGCCATGGTCCGCTGATTTTATTTATGAGAGTTGTAGATTCCAAATGCGCATGATTTCAGCTAGCATGACTTGCATGTTTTATTCGTTATCGTATGCCATATTTCATCTCACCAGCTATCGCATAGCTGACGGATTTCACCCCTCTCTATTTTGATAGGTTTTTATCAGTGACCTTTTAGAGGATGCGGCGGGGAGCGGTGGAGCCTCTTAGGATTTACATTCTTGTTTTTCCACTGCATGTATATGATATTGCGCTACTCTGATCATGTTTTGTGTATGAGACACACGTTGGTTGTATGTTTTACCCCGTTGGGGGATTGATTGACGTATGCTTTATATTTCACATATGATACTTCCCATGCATGATGATTGGATGTTTTCCCTTGATTGGGGACTGTTTTATTGTTGTTTTATGATTTCACCCGGCTTCAATGACTCGTGAGTCCCTTTCACGAGTTATCGCCAGCAACCCGGTTTGCGGGGTTACAGGGAGTGTTCCGGTTCAGAGCCCATCCGAGTTGGGTGATCATGGATGGCAGTTGCAACAACATAGGAGGGGGAGACCTAATATCCGGAGTAGTCGAGGTGAGCATGACGAGGGGCTGGAGAGAGACGGCTCAGGGACGAGAGTTCAGGCGGGGAGCACAGCTGATGGTGGAGGTCGAGTGGACACTGGTAGGAGCGAGGGTGCGGCTGACCAGGTAGGTCGGGTGGCGTCTAGATTTGCGCCGTTGTCTGAGCTCGATGAGAATGCAGCGGAGGAGGAGGGGTGCTGCTTGGGTGACTCGGATTTAGAGGGCCACCGGGATATCCACTAGTTGTGTGGACGAACATTTTGACACAATTGTGGATACTGGCCCAGGGGGGCGACGCAACCAGACTGCGAAGCAGAGAGGACGAGGACGGGGCGGACGGCGAGAACGAGGGGGCACTCGTGGTCGTGGTCGTTCTTAGCCCCCACTCTGTTCATTGCGGGGCGTATCTGTTAGGACTGGTTAGCCTCGTGTTTTGGTTTGGTTTTGGACTTGATGTTCCTTTCTAGCGGGATGTGCTAGTTGTTGGGTTTTTTCGTTCTGGGCAGGTCATGTCATTTTTTCGAGTCCATGACCTAGGTTGTTTTAGATTGTTTTGGAGGGTTATATTGTTTGTCTGTAACAGTGTTCCTTTTTGCGTTTCATTTATATATATCTTACTTACCAAAAAAAAAATCATGGAAATTGATGAAAAATATTGAAAATGGATGAGGAATGATTAATTCATTCGTTTCCATGTGAAATCAATTTAAAAATTTGATTATGATCATGGGAATCGATGGAAAACTTTGAAAATGGACAAAAACAAGCTAATTCCTTCGTTCCTAATTAAAACCAATGTAAAACATTAATATAACATGAAAATTGAAAGAAAACAATAAAAATGGACGAAAACAAGCTAATTCTTTCGTTTCTATATTAAATCAATGAAAAACTTGAGTATACTCACAAAAATGGATGTAAAACAATGAAATTGGATGAAAACAAGCTAATTCTTCGTTTCCATGAGAAATCAATATAAAACTTGATTATAATCGTTGGAAGTCGATGAAAAACATTAAAAATGGATGAAAACAAGTTAATTCCTTCACTTCCAAGTGAAATCAATGTAAAACTTTAGTATAATCATGAAAATTGATAGAAAACAAAGAAAATGGATGAAAACAAGCTAATTTCGTTGTTTCCATATGAAATCAATGTAAAACTTGAGTACAATCATGTAAATTGATGGAAAACAATGAAAATGGAAGCAAACAACCTAAATCCTTCATTTCTATGTGAAGTCAATGCAAAACTTGAATATAATCATGGAAATCGATAGAAAATAATGAAAATTGATGAAAACAAGATGACTCCTTCGTTTCCACGTGAAATCATTGTAAAACGTCTATATATATGAAAATTGATAGAAAACAATGAAAATTGACGAAAATAAGCTAATTCGTTCGTTTCCATATAAAATTAATTTAAAACTTGAGTATAATCGTGGAAGTGGATTGAAAACAATGAAAAAGGATGGGAAAAGGTTAATTCTTTCGTTTCTATGGTTAATCAATGTAAAACTTGAGTATAATCATGGAAATCGATTGAAAAAAATGAAAATGAAAGAAAACAAACTAATTCTTTCATTTCCAAGTGAAATGAATGTAGAACTTAAGTATAATCATGGAAATTGATGAAAAACATTGAAAATGGATGAGGACAAGCTAATTCCTTCGTTTCCGTGGGAAATCAAAGTTGAACTAGATTATAATCATGGAAATTGATTGAAAACAGTGAAAGTGGAAGGAAACGAGCTAATTCCTTCGTTTTCATGTGAAGTCATTGTAATACTTTATTATAATCATGGAAATCGATGGAAAACAATGAAAATGAAAGAAAATAAGTTAATTCCTTGATTTCCATGTGAAATCAATGTTAAACTTGAGTATAATCTTGAAAATCGATGAAAACAATGAAAATGAATGAAAGAAAGCTAATTCCTTCGTTTCCATATGAAATTAAAGTAAAACATGAGTGGAATCATGGAAATGGCTGGAAAACAATAAAAATGGATGGGAAAAGGTGAATTCCTTCGTTTCTATGTGAAATCAACGTGAAACTAGAATATAATCATAGAAATCGATTGAATACAATGAAAATGGATGAAAACAAGCTAATTCTTTCATTTCCAAGTGAAATCAATGTATAACTTGAGTATAATCATGAAAATTGATGAAAAACAATGAAAATGGTTGAAAACAAGCTAATTCCATCGTTTCCGTGTGAAATCAAAGTAAAACATTATCATAATCATGGAAATCGATGGGAAATAATGAAAATGGATGAAAACAAGTTGATTCCTTCGTTTCCATGTGAAATCAAAGTAAAACTTGATTATAATCATGAAAATCGATGAAAAACAATGAAAATGGACGGGAAATGACTATTTCCTTCGTTTCCATGTAAAATCAATGTAGAAACTAGATTATGATCATGGAAATCGGTGGAAAACTTTGGAAATTGATGAAAACATCCAAATTCCTTCCTTTCCTTGTGAAATCGATGTAAAAGTTGAGTATAATCATGGAAATCGATGAAAAACAAGCTAATTCTTTCCTTTTCAAGTGAAATCAATGTAAAACATAAGTATAATTATGGAAATTGATGGAAAACAACGAAAATGGAGTGAAAACAAGCTAATTCCTTTACTTTTAATGGAAATTAATGCACAACTTGGATATAATCATGGAAATTGATTGAAAACAATGAAAATGGATGGGGAATGACCCATTCCTTCGTTTCCATGTGAAATCAATGTAAAAATTTGATTATGATCATGGAAATCGATGAAAAACATTAGAAATGGATGAAAACATCCAAATTACTTCATTTGCATGTGAAATCAATGTAAAATTTGACTATAATCAAGGAAATCGATGGAAAACAATGAAAATGGATGAAAACAAGATAATTTCATCGTTTCCATGCAAAATCAATGTAAAATTATTATATAATCATGCAAATCGATGCAAAACATTGGAAATGAAAGAAAGTTAGCTAATTCCTTCGCTTCTATGTGAAATCAATGTTAAACATAATTATAATCATGAAAATCGACGGAAATCAATAAAAATTGATTAAAACAAGTTAATTCCATCGTTTCCATGTGAAATCAATGTAAAACTTGAGTATACTCATGAACATAAATTGAAAAAAATTGAAAACGGAGGAAAACGGGCTAATTCCTCCGTTTCCATGTGAAATCAATATAAAACTTGAGAATATTCATGGAAATCGATGGAAAACGACGAAAATGGATGAAAACAAGCTAATTCTTTTGTTTTCAAGTGATATTAATGTCAAACTTTAGTACACTCAAGGAAATTGATAGAAATTAATGTAAATTGATGAAAACAAGCTAATTCCTTCGTTTCTAGTTGAAATCAATGTAAAACTTGAGTATAATCATGCATATGGATGGAAAATAATGAAAATGGAAGAAAACAAGGCAATTCCCTCATTTCCAGGTGAAATCAATGTAAAACATGAGTTTAATCATGGAAATTGATGGAAAACAACAAAAACGGATGAAAATAAGCTAATTCTTTCGTTTCCAAGTGATATCATGTAAAACCTTAATATACCATGAAAATTGATAGAAAACAATAAAAATGGACGAAAATAACCAAATTCCTTCGTTTCCATATTAAATCAATGTAAAACTTGAGTATAGTTAGGGAAATGAATGGAAAACAATGAAAATGGATGAAAACAAGCTAATTCGTTCGTTTCCATGAGAAATCAATGTAAATCTTGAGTATAATTATGGAAATAGATGGAAAACAATGAATATGGTGCTTACCGAAAAAAAAACAATGAAAATGGATGAAAAGAAGTGATATACGGGTATTCACCCCTGCTTTCGTGAACAAAGAGACCGGATGGTTCAACCGGACTTTTCTCTAGGTTTTGTGCTTACTCAGCTTGGTCCTCAACATCTCCTCCACCCAATGAAGTCATGGAGCACTTTCTTATCTGGTCTCGGATGCCTGCTCGGGGATGCCTGCTCGGGAAACCTGCCCGGGGTACTCCTCGAGCCAACTCACTGACTCACTTGTGACTCATGCCTCACTCTAATGCTCATGCCGCACTCCATTGCCAGCCCGGGGTAGCCCGCTCGGTTGCCTGCCCGGGGTAGCCCGCTCGGGGTCAAACGATGAAGTCAATGGTCTTCTCAGACTAAGCCACTTTCCTCCCGAAAACCTGCTCGGGTGCCTGGTCGGGAAGCCTGCCCGGGGTCGCCTGCTCGGTGGCCTGCTCGGTGGCCTACATGACCAGTGGCATTTTGGTGATTTCGTCATCCCAAATCCCTATAAATAGGGGTCTCCCCCGAAGGTTCAAGGTACGCGTTTCTGCTTCCACATTTTCCACTTGGAGTTCTCTTTCCCCCTTAGCAAGCTCAGAGCCCTGCTCGGCGTACTTGCCCGGGACTCCTGCCCGGAAGCCTACTCGGGACTCCTCCCCCGGATTGCCACTTGCCTGCTCGGGTTGCCCGCTCGGTTTCCTGCTCGTGACCTCGCCTGCCCGGGTGCCTGCTCGACAATCACTTGCTAAGGGACTCTCATCTTCTTCCACACTTGCTGACTTAAGCATCGGAGCAGTTTCCCCGGGGTCACACCCTGGGGTACCTTCTGACGTGTTTGCTCATCCATCTCAGGTTGTCAGGTTTTCCTTAGAGCGTGTCAAGATCGCCTTCGACCGGGTCCACTCCGCCGGCCGGAGCCGCCACATCCTGGTCGGACCGGGACTTTGATGATCACCTCTAGAAGATCCTAAGCGCTAACCAACCCCGAGATTTTTCCAGGAGTATCATTTGGCGTTGTCCGTGGGAAACGACCGAACAAGTCACGCCATGGTGATCCCGATGTGCCCAAAGAAACTTTGCAACCCTTTTCGCAACAGACCTCCCTCTCCTGTCAACCAAACGGATGACATAAGAGCTTTCCCTCTTCCATAAGCCCAAACACACAATGACTCCATCACTCGAGAGGAGGTCGCTCAGATAATGACTTAGATGATGACGACCTTCATGATGGAGATTCAGAGGAGATTTCCTTCTCCACCGCCAGTAGAAGCCCCGGAGTCCCCGTTGCGCGCGACTCCGCTCAGGATGCTGCCGTAACCTCCTGAGACACAGCCGAGATCAGCACAATGGTGCAGTTACCACGGTTATTCGGATCATCGCGAGGAGGAGTGTCAAGTCTTGTAGAACCTGCATGGAGTCTCGCGGTCTGTTCCTCCTCGGGATCCCACTGGTGCGCGTTTCACAGGATTTTCGGCCACAACATTGATGAATGCCGAGCTCCTCAGAGCCCGCACGCAGCCCAGCAATCTGATCCTCTTCCCTAAGGACGCCATCGTAGAAGAGAAATGTCTCGGCAACGACGATCAAGGTCCCAGAGGATGAGCCATCCGCAGGAGGAACTCACTCCTTAGACACCACCATCAGAACGGGTCTCCAGAGAATTCACCCATGAGCAGCGATATTGGGAGCCTATCCAGCAACAACGTTAGCCGCAAACCCAACAGACCGACCGTCGCGAAAAGGAATGGAGCATACCTCACCAGGGATGCAGCCACCTCACGGAGGAATGTCCAGCACCCTAAGACCAGCGAGCAACTGAACAGTCTTTTCACCCTACTAAACGTCGTCGCTTCAGAAGCAGGAGTAACCGGGGTGAGTACTGTCCAAGATACATCCCTGATAACGTGAACCGAAAATTGGAGAGACACGCAGAAAGACTCACTAGATGGAAAAGCTTTAGATAGCAGAGGCCTCCTCCTCCTGGCCGTTGCAGATCTCCCTCTCCGACTCCAAAAAGACGCGACAGAGGCCCAAGCCCCAAATCCAAGGGATATGAAGCCCCAACAGCTTGGGGATAAACAGCATCAATGATCCCGATAGCGTACAAACTCCCTAGGATCCTACTGTTGTCATGCAGGAATCACTGACGAGTCCCTATTTTGTATTTTCTTTCCTTCTCTTTTTACTTATATGTACTTGCTTATGTTTTTCATGAATTTGGGAATTGACTTAAGCGTCGGAGGGGTTCCCCAAGGTTCAAAACCTTGGGTCCCCGCTGATAAGTTTTCTGCATAGCAGAGACCCTAAGACATGCGGGAATTCACAGGCCGCTCGCGATGACGTCTATACCACATAACCGGCCCATGCCTCATCACTACCGCTGAAGTCCGCACTTCCGCAACATGAGGCTCTCAGTGACATTCTTTCGCCCTTATTCTCTCTCTGTCATTCTCTTTCTTTGGACACAATGGATAATAATATAGGGAACACAACCAAGTGAGAATTTTCCTTTGCAAAGTAAAGCAAACTGGATCCGTTCTTTACCTATTGGCCCCAGGAGGGGATGGATCCGTCCCGCAATTGAGAAATGACGTCGGCTCTTGTCCACATCTCTATCTCTATGGTCTGGATGGGGGACTCGGAGGATTTGGGCCGGGAAAACCCTGTTACTGAGTCGGGCCTACTCTGCAAGGGAAAAATTATCTTTCGTTGAGTTCCTCTAAATAGCTTATTCACCTAGTCGACCAGCAATTGAGAAATCACGTCGGCTCTCATCCGCATCTCTATCTCAGTGGTCTGGATGGGGGACTCGGAGCCTTCGGGCCTGGAAAACTCTGTCACAGAGTCGGGTCCGTTTAGGTCCTATTTAGAGGTTCAATCGCTAAACTGTCCCGCAATTGAGAAATCATGTCGGCTGTCGTCCGCATCTCTATCTCAGTGGACTGGATGGGGGACACGGAGCCTTTAGGCCGGGAGAACCCCGCCACTGAGTCGGGTATGGTCCTAATGATTTCAATGTTGTGTACAGGTTTTAAAGTGCACAGGCGGGAATAATCCGCCTCCGACAGTGTGGATTTCATGACCCGTATCCCAACTTGACCACCGGACGTCGTCGGGAAAATAAAGGATACTTTTATGTTTTGACTCCCGTTCGTGACTTTTTATCCTCTCTCTCTCCTTCTGACAGATAACATTACGTGAGAAGTAGAGACGAAGTGAGGATTTTTCCTTGCAAAGAAAAAGCAAACCGGACTCGCCTCTTCATCTATGGCGCTACACAGGGAAAGCAGATCCATCTCGCATGGGTGTGAGTCGGTCTCTTACATCCCAAGAATCTCACTAATTGTACCAGGGGGACCTGTAGTTCCACGCCAAGGGAACCCTACTATAGTGATTCGAGTCCGCTGAGCATGGAAAAATTCTACCTCCGTCCAACCCTTCATAAAAGGCCGACTCTAACTCTTTCACTTCAAGCACGCCTGTTTGGCATGTGGGTATTTGTTTGCATGATTGCAGGGTACACTAGACCCCCCCGTTGTGGCAATGATCAAGTCATCTACCCCGCTCGTTGTTTGCAACGTTTTCCCTGATCTACTTGCGGGTAGGGTTCATCTCACCTCCAAGTGCATACCTATGGTTCGGGGACGCCCTCCACGGAGGAGTTTCGAAGTGTTCCAGGCTTGTCCCGTGGGGTTCTGAAGGTTTGGAGGTCACAACCGGCCACAGAGCTGTATTTCCAGGCTTGTCCCGAGGAGTTCCGATGGTTTGGAGGTCACAACCGGCCACAGAGCCGTATTTCTGGGCTTGTGCCGAGGAGTTCCAAAGGTTTGGAGGTCACAACCGGCCACAAAGCCATATTTTCGGGCTTGTCCTGAGGAGTTTCGAAGGTTTGAAGGTCACAACCGGCCACAGAGCCGTATTTTCGGGCTTATCCCGAGGAGTTCCAAAGGTTGTGGAGGGTCACACTACTTGTAGGTTTAATCCTACTTACGTAACTCACACCTGTTGCTTCGTCATACTTCTCGGCTTCCTAGCCGGCACACACTAGCTCTTAAGCCATTTTAGTTGGATTCTCAGACGAATCCACTACACTCTTATCTTAAATGCATATTTAACCACTTGTGCTTGCCCGTGATCTTTCAAAGTACAGGCCTGCAATGCCATCTGGAAACGTGGGAATGATCCTGAAGTACCCCGCCTCGGATGACTTGTAAGCCGGGCAGCTCCCGCTTGTTAATGCAGGAACCAGAACCGCTCACAACGTCAACTGGACGACTTTCAACTCCTAGAGTCCGCCAGGGAGACATACCTCCCCTTAGAAGGTAACCGGTTTCGTATCTTAAGTTATCCTGCCTGATTCGTTATGTTATAACGATTATCTATTCCCTACTATGTTATATTCTTAACTTTTAAGTTAAGACTTGAAGAAAACAGATAATATACATGACGCTGCAAATGAAGGAAAGCTAGAATTTTCAATAAGTCAGAAGGGAGTTTACATCAAAAACCAAGACATATCAGACGCCCGATCTCCCTATGATATATACAATCAGTGCAGAAAAGGAGATAAAAAGAAGAAAGAAACTAGTGCTAAGTCAGGCTCCGTCCTTCGGATCATCATGGACTGGATCCGTAGGCTCATCAGTTGTGGGGATCTCCACCCTTGGCTCACCCTCCAAGCCCGTCCTAAGCAAAGCTTCCCGCAGAGATTGCTCTTGAAAGGCGAGAGCAGCAGCATCAGTTTCAGAGGCACCCAACAACCGATCCACCTCCAACCTATCCTGAGCCACAGAGTTCGGGGAGCGAGGTCCTATGAGCCAGGGCATTGTCCTCACATGTCATGATTGAATGCTTAGGATGAGGGAGATTGTTGATCACGGGCGCCGGAGATGTGACTATGTAGTCGGGCGACTTGAAGTTCTCGGCTAGGTAGGTAGGCATGTAGTTGCCTGAAAGGCGCTTCTTCGACGGCTTACTCTAAAGGGTAGCCGAAGGAGCCATGCCTTGGAGAAGAGTATCAACCAGGCTAGGGGCGCCGCAGGTGGCATATCCTTTCAGGTATGTAGGAGTCTGGGAGGTGGTAGCCAACTCAGGTGGAGGAGAGTCACTGCTAGAGCGCGGACGCTTGGCAGCATTTGGAGGACGTTCAATTTCCCCTTCTTCTCGTTCTGAGCATCGTCCGGGAATTGGAATGGTAGGCGGAGCTATCGGCCTCACCTTCTTGGGAGGCATGTCTGCAAAATCCAAAAAGCATTAGAACAATTCAAAAGGATAAACACAGAGAAACGAAAGAGATAGAGAGGACAGAAAGATCAAAGCACAAAATAGTAACCAGTAGCCTCAGCCTCAATAGAGGCGTCATCACCATGTCCCACTTGGAAATGCATGGATGGGTCATCGAACCCCTCTATATCGATATCAATGTCGGTGTCGACATCGATGTCACTATCCACATGGGCCTCCACATGTACCTCTTCCTGGTGAAACGAGAACGCCTCTGAATCGGAGTCAGCGACAAGTCTAGGAGAAAGAGGGATAGCACGGTAGGGTGAGAAGACTTGTTGGTGGGGGGAAAGTTCGTCAAAAATGGAGTCTGAGGAGTCAGAGTGATGGAAGGATTGGTGGTTAGAGGATTGATGGTTGGAGGACTGGTGGTCAGAGGGTTGGTCGCCGGACGGGGATGAGTAGACATCAAAAGGAGGGACCGGAGTAATCACTCCGGCATCAGCCAAAGCCACAGGAGCAATCAACTCCTTCACTAGGAAGTCATCCCCACTCGAAACCCATGCCTTGATCGGGGCTCCCAAGTTAACCTCAGGTTCATAGTGCTCAATAACAATGTTGGAGGCGATAACCCTCCACTCCGGGTTGAACAAAATCCCGGGACCCCGAACCCAGCACCAACTCTTCCGAAAATTATCGATCTTAGACGAAAGCCACTTCTAGAAGACGTTGTTCTGAATCGAAGAAAAGGCGTACAGACCACACTCATCATCGTAGGGCGCCTTGGAGAGCTTGAAGTTGGAGATGAACATGCGAACATTGGGTCTGAAGCCATGCTGATGACACAATGCTCCAAAAGAGCCTATCAACGACTAAGAATTTGGCGTTAATTGGGCAGGGCTAATAAAAAATATATCAACAATGCTCTGATAGTATACACTGATGGGGAAATGCTCCCCCATGGACAAGCTATCTACATACATGGCCATCTCTCCCTCCTTGACATCATAAGGACGCTCAGAGAGATTAGGGGCACGGAAGGTGTAACCTATACAATGGAAGCGCCCAGGATAATAAGCGACTTCCATTCGAGAAATAATGGATCTTCGGTCTGCCCCCTTGGCGTAGGGACGGGCCGATGAGCTGCTAGGTTAGGTGGATGATGGTGCATTCCGCTTTGGGCGGGCATGGTGTCTAATGATTTCGGTGTGAAGAGGAGGAGGTGGAGGAAGGGAGAATATAGGTTGGACGTAGGGAATCCCCTCAGGGATGTCTTCGGATGGGTTTTGGCTGGGAGAAATGGGATTAGACCACATTTCTGGATTCAACATGGAAAAACACGAAGAATGGAAAAAACTTGCTTGGTCGGGAAACCTGGTCGGGAGACACGCTCGGTGGCCTGCTCGGGACTGTGCTCTCGGACAGAGCTTCCTTGCAATTGAAGAGGGGAATGAAGAAATGAAGGAGGGGTAGGGGTATTTATAGGCGCTGGACCCCCTGCCAACTCGGCCCATTGGCCCAGGACACCAGCCCGGGTTGCTCGCTCGGGAGGCCCGCTCGGGATGCCTGCTCGGGTTTTGCCCGGCTATTACCCGAAAACAACCCACGGCCTGCCCGCTCGGGACGCCCGCTCGGGTGCCCGCTCGGGTGCCCGCTAGGGATTTTGATGGAATGCTTGCCCGGGCCCAGCTGCTGGTCCGGGCCCCGCTCGTAGTCATCGCCCGCGATTTTTTGTCCCATTTTCCCTCCAATTGTTAGCTCCTGGTCAACATGATGACCTAACTGCTCCGATAACGCAGGGCCACGCTTGAGATTTTTGCTAAGGCCAACGACTTTCCAAGGCATGAGGGATCAGAGAGAGATGGATCCCATCATCATACATCTTATTCACTCCAGTTGTTTTTGAAACTTCACTGTCCGAATTGTGTTCAAACTCCGAAGTTGGGGGACTGATGATATATAAGTATTCACCCCTGCTTTCATGAACAAGGAGACCGGACGGTTCAACAGGACTTTTCTCAAGGTTTTATGCTTACTCGGCTTAGTCCTCAGCATCTCCTCCATCCAATGAAGTCGTGGAGAACATTCTTGCCTGGTCTCGGATGCCTGCTCGGGAAACCTGCCCGGGGTACTCCCCGAGCCAACTCACTGACTCACTTATGACTCATGCTTCACTT
>JAOWBR010165288.1:0-11876 GCA_028571145.1 Dionaea muscipula
TTGTCTTCTTATCTTTTCAAATGCCATGTTGACAGATTGGAAAACTATGAAAAATTGAAAATAATTGTGGCGTTGAAGTGTATAAAAATTGAAAATTTATAATAGAAATTAGAAAGAAAAGAGATGTTCTTCATCTGAATTCTGAATTCTGAAGCCACAGAGGCTCTTCATCTGTTGCCAGCCTGCCACAATAAATTTCATTCTTGGAAGTGCAAAAGTTTGCTTTGGTGAGTGGGCTGAGTATTTTTCACATTCCTTGCACGGATAATTTTTATTTTTGGTATTTTGTTTTATATAATTCATGGGAATATTTGAGATTGAGATTCTGATGTCATATTAATTCTTAGATCCCACCTTGATGCGTTCCAGATCGCATTCCCGTGGAATCCGGAACGCTAGCGAACCGCGATCCGGAACGTGCGTTCCGAATTGCGGATCCCAGGGGGGAGGAGGGATCCCGGTAACATATCATCCGCCCAACGCAAGCATCCCTCTCACATTTTATTAACCACCGGTATCGTCCCGATCTGTCTACGACTCTTCTTATTTTTTATTTTCTCCCTTTGAGTAATACCACATATCCATCTAAGCATAAACATCTTTATCATCGTCATCCGTTGTGCGTGACTTTTTTTGATTGGCTAATACTCTGTCCCATACAACAAAACTGGTCTACAGAACACCTGAGACGACCCTCCATTTCTATCAACTCGCATTAATCCTATGCATCATGTCAATATTTAAATGTTTGTGCTACGGACACCCTATCCATCCACCAACACTTCCGGGGCACCCTCCTCCTTGTCCCGAAACGTACACTTCATGTACTCCGTCATATTTCCACTAATCCATAGTCGTCTAGTCTCCAAGGCTGTCGTCCATCTTCTCAACTTAGCTTCGACACCACACCTTCTGTCTGAATGAAGATAGTTCTGTTTGTTAGTTGGGTTACTATTTTGTACGTTGGGTTTCCGCCCTCCTGGTTGTGTTTGGTGTAGATTTTCATCTGTAATTAATAATTCTCCTGCTCAAGTGGTTTGGCAAAATTTTATTAGGTTTTATCTGATAGAAACATGCAAGCAAACATATAAATTACTGTTGATTAGCTATGAAATGCTTTATGGGTACTTTGTGCAGGTACGGAGTTATGAAGATTAGGGAGTATTGTCTTGACATAATAGCGTGCAATTTTGAGACATTTGCTGAGACACGTGAATTTCGGGCAATGCTATTAACTCTCCCACCGCCCTCTGGAGATTCCTCTCTCCGGACAACAGCTCCAAGCGCTCCTGGAACAGAGGTAAATGCGGACCACGGTAACCTTCTTGATGATCTTCGTGAGAAATGGCTGGAGATTGAGGCAGCTGAGCTCGATGAGAGAGATGATAGTGCATTGGAGTTTGATAAGCGCCTCAAGGTCCTAATGCTTATGGCAGAGCAAGAAAAATCCGATGAGCCCCAAGAGTTGCACCCTCATGAATTATCCGTACTGCAACAGCGTACATAGTTAGGCAAAACATGGCAGATTCTTTGATTGTGAAAAGTTTCTTTTGTTCCTTATATAGACATATTTTTCTTTCTGTGTTATGGAAATCGGAGAAACTGGAAGGTTTGAATAGGCAACACGATTTAGTAGTTGGTGAAATGCTTCATTAGGCTGCTTCGCCAATCGCAGAGTTAAGTGATATATAAATTGATTCTCTGATATAGTGCTGAATGAATATAACTTGACTAGCCAATGTTGTTGAGTTCCACAGGATCAAGGTTGCAATGAAGAAATGGGAAGAATGGTTCCCACGAGATCACAGTTTCTGTTGCAAATGAAATATACTTACACAGGTAATGTTATCTTTTAAAATTTACTTTGGCTTGTTCACTAGCTCGAAAGTAGAATTTTGTTTACTCTAACATGGAACTAAGAATCCAGTTCCCCAAACCAAAATTGTATTGTTTACTCACTCAACTGGAAAAACCCCAAATAGAAAAGGAAAAAAGTTGCGAGTAAAACTTAAGAATCGGCTTCGCCAGCAGCAGATTCCTCTGCCACAGCGTTGTCAACAGATAAATTTGAGGCCTCTCCTGCTTGATTTTCAGAAGGAGATGCATCTGTAGTTTTATCTTCTTCCATATCCAACTGCCCAGGCTTATGCTGAAGGCTCCAGTACATGATGCTTGCTGTTAATGTTAGGATCATCTTCTGGTTTACCTGCCATTATCATTGTGTATCATCATTGTCAACAATCATTTCACTGGTGTTATAATTGTCGGATCTTGGTGCATATATTCTACAGATACGTGTGGCCGACCTCATCCAGTGGGAAGTGGCCATGTTGTATTTATTTCATTGATATTACCTCTATAATATCCTCCGGCAACAAGAATATGGAACAACCAAGCTTACGAGCAACTGTGATTATGTACGTAGCATTCAGCTTCTTGTCCTCATCTGCAGGGTCCCGGTATGGGCGACCAACAGGCAGATCAGGTTTACTTATCCAAATTTTCCAGTATGTAGAAAAAGCAAAACACTTGAAAACACACACACACACACACACACACACACACACACACATGCATCAGCCATAGAGGGTATATATGCATCAGCCATAGAGGGTAGATTTGAACAGTGATATACCGGTTTCCCCTTGGGTGACAAGCTTCCAGTTGACAACCCTCGCCTCCACAGCACTGAGGAGCTCTAGGAAGAAAATCCCGTTTGAAAGATTTTTATCCTGGAAAGATGCACGAAATTGTTGGTCAAAAACATGGCGAGGTTGTCTCATCTTCAAATAGTGAAGGATAGGTTAAGGTTAGTCACCTTGAAGCTTTCCATTTGAGAAGATCTACCTGAACTCTTCACTTTTTTGTTTGCCCAACTAAGAATATTTGCATCAGTAATTTCCTTCCCTTGCGAGTATGATCTCAAATTTTTCAGGAGTTGAAGCATTGTAAACCTCATCAGTTGCCAAAGGAAAGCTGAGAGAGAGAGAGAGAGAGAGGCAAGAGGGGTATATACATAGACAAAGGCTGCAGGAAGAAAAAAAGGCAATGCAAGGCAAAGAAAGATTCATATATGCAGACTGACTGACCAAGAATGAGCTTCTTATTTCCCTGTACGATGTCGTCGCCAGCTACATTCACAAGGGAGAAGTTAAGGTCCTTTCCTATCTTAATAACTTGATTGCAATTCTCAACTTTTCTGAACGGCATCTTAATTGGAGGTTTTGTTGCCTGCTTCCAATTAACCGATCCAGATGACACTTTATCAAGAACTTCCAGAAGAACCCACCTGCGTCGGATCACGTGGAACAATGCGAGGCAAGTTAAAGTTGATAGCCTTCTCTAGATTAAGATCCAGTTTGCATGCATATGGCCATGGTATATATTACCCGGTCCTGACATCTTCAAACAAGTTATTGACGTATGTGGCAGTTCCAAGGCTGTTAATCCAAAGCCTGAAGCATCTCTCTTCCCTCGATGTTTGATCATCATCTATTGTGATTTGCTCTGCAATGGAGAGCTTTTCACTATCCACAGACAAACCGTTTCTGCAAGCAAAAGTAGAGTCTTTCAACAATGATTCCCCGTGGTACTGCTTCCTTTTGCTATATGCTCAGTCTGTGTTGTGTGCTGCTCTTAATTACTTTTAGCATTGGCTAGACAGTCCATTATTTCTTGACATTATGTCGACCAGAAACTATGCACAACTCCGCAAAAAACCCTCTTTGGAAACAAACAGAAACAGGAGATGGTGAATTGAATTGAAGTGTGACAATATCACCTGTGTTGGAATATCTGGGCGACGAATGTGAGATTTAAATTTGCTGATCCCTCCACTATATCTTTTGGGCTGATGTATCTTTTACAGTCCAACTTCTCTGCTTGCTCAAGAATCAAATTAGCTCTTTTTGTGGGATCCTTGGTTTCCAGCATGGTGGTGGTGCTATGTTCTGGTGCAAGAACATTGAGTAGGTGTGCATAAGCCTCTCCATCCTGGAAATATGGGAAACCCAAATAATCAACTGCTTACATAGAACGACAAGGAAAGGAAATTAGAGCGTAGCTGACTTTCACATAAGAGATCAGTTTAAGGCCTAATTACATTTCTAATTGCTGATGAATTTCATTACATGTTTGTACAGGAGATATAAACTAAAGATGACTTGGCCATGCATAGAAGGTAACAAAGCATATTGTAAGGTGGGGTCGGCTACATGGATATGACTATGCCATTTGTCACGATCCCATCACTCTAAACTTCTAAGTCTTCTAAATATCTTAGGATTCCTTACTTTTTTGTTATTTTCTTTTCATATAAAAGGATCAACGAGTCAATCTTATGACAATGAAAGTTGGTCCTACTTGAAAAGGGTGTATGGTGACTCGTGCCAGATTGATAATGGACCCTATTACTCTTTATGAGAGAATAGACTTCTTTTATACATTGTTGTCTACTTGTTGTTCAGCATTCTGATTGATAATTAGCGACCATCAGAGGTGTTTGCGTGATTCACTAACTTGCTAGCGATAAGCGATCATTCTTTAGAGTTGAGAATCTAAGATTAAGGTTGAGATTTTAGTGTGAGTCTGTCATACGACCCATTCAGGAAAACCGGACCGTGACACCGTGCATGCACTTCTATTTTATGCCATGATATGTCAAATCATATTTTAAAGTCTCCTTCAAGCTCGGTTTGGGTTTTCTAAGTAAATTAGAAGCCCTTTGTTTCATTATGTCTCATCATCATCATCATTATTGTCACGATTACTTCTTCCTACTAAGTGGGGCTAATCATGCGAAACAAATCAACAAGATACTCTCAGAGTAGCAAATAATCACACAAAAACAATCGCAGCTCATCAGAAACATGTTAGGTGGATCCCAACAGATTATCCGGTGAACCACAAGCACGACACAAGCAAGGAATCACAGACTCGTCAGAAGCAAAACGATCTTAACCTTTATTGTTTGTTTCTCACCTTCAGGTCAGTAGTGAAATTTGTAACCTGCTTCCCATATCCTGCTTTCTTCAAATGGAAGTTCATCCATTTAAGTAGAACTTTTTCGGGAGCTAGACTCATGAGCTCTTCCACCTCCTGCAATTAATTTTTCATGATGATGTAAAGACTCTAAGCCAATTAAGACCAAATATATACTATTAGAAGAGATGACCAAACACTTTCTGTAATCTCAGGGAATTGAAAAGCATGCATGCATGCCTGCCAATGCTAGCTTGTTACCTGGCTGTCTTCAACCAGCTCCACAAGTTGAGGAGTTTTTTTCAAATTAAGATCAGCTAATAGTTGAATCTATATATACAGACAATCAACATGAGAAAACAGTAAGATATATGTCAAATAAGTGTTGCCCTGAACAACTAACTGTAGAGAAGGAAAACATCTCAAATGAGGGATTGTTATAGTACCTTTATTATTTGTGAGATCAATCCCATCACCAAATGGGGCTACATATAAATATATATATACATATAATGATGATTCTCAAGTCAGTAAGAGTGCTAAATCACCACAATAGCATAGAGTGAATTAAAGCCAAAATTAAATGAGAAATTGGTTGACCAACTTACTCTTCCCTCGACCAAGTCCTGCGTGCCGATATTAACCACGGTGCAACCAATGGCCTTGGCCGAATTGAGACAAAGGGTGTGATTTTCATTTCTTTCCCAAGGATTAAGGACCTTTTTGGTGTTGATGGCTCTTTCATCTATTGTCCCAGGAACAGCAACATTTATCAGCTTGCTGTCATCATAATCATCAGATTGGATGGACAAATTAACTCAACAATTAATGTAGAACAACAACTAAAGCTAGGAAATTAAGGATTGATTAAAAGTACACATGGTTTTCTCTTTAATTCCTTATACCAAATGAGAACTCCATCCTTAACGAGGTCAAACAACTGACTTGTAGCCGGATCTATGGGAAGAAATTGCTTCAAGAACTTATCTTCCCCAAGGTAATTATTGATATGTGCAACATAAGAAGCCTTCTCGGATTCGCTGATGGTATGGAGAAGAGTAGTGTTGGATTGTCTCAGGATTGAAGTAGTCCGCTTATAACCACCGGCTCCAGCTGCCCGACCTTGAAAGTTCAAATACTCCTAGGAGTACAATACCATAAGCCTATAATTATACAAGGAATATATATGTATCTATGTATATATGTTCATCCATATATGTTAAATCAAATTTAAATTTTCTGCTCCTAGCTAGTTTACTTCAATCTACTTTACTTAGTATTTGGAAAGCACATAAAGCCCCAAGGAAGAAGAAGAAGAAGAAGAAGAAGAAATGAGAACTTATATACCCTGAGGAAGGATTCAAAGTCGATCTCATGTTTCACGTCGGGATAGATATCTTCCAATGCAGCCCTGATATCATCCTGAGTATGTACTCCGATTATACCCTTTAGCTTCCCCAAAATGGGAGGCAAATCGGACACCGTCAGAAAACCAGATTGGTTCTTTGCCGAAGTGAACTACAAGCAACAAATTAATGGGACAATATCCGTCCACAGTTTTAGCAAACAATACATTCTTTCATCACGAAACATATTCATACAATGCAATTAAATCAAATCACAATGGAGAAAAGCAGCTATATATGTAATGCAAGTAACCTGTGATTTGAGTGTTCGTAGCTCGACTTGGGTAAATTGGCTCTGAAGAGTTGGATCAGAAACAATCACCCCCACAAAGCCAGACATCTTTGATCGATCTGAGCTTCTATGATATGAATCACCAATGCAGAGACCAAAACCACCCCACAATTACCCTTTATCAGAGAACTCCAAGAGATGAAATAAAAACACAAACTTTCATCAGAAGAAGATATATTCAGCAAAGAGGGAGAAAAAAGAACACAAACAAATGCTACGCCTGTGATCTACGATCATGGTAAAAAATGATCAGAACCCAGATGAAGAAATGGAGATTGAGTACGAGGGCATACCTCTAATCAATAAGGCGGAAATCTCATGTTTGAGAATGTGATGATGCTCGAAAGGGTGGATTGCTTACTTTCTTTCTTTTTTTTGATGGGGTTGTTTTTTCAGGTGTTTTTCTTGCAATGGAGGGGAAGGGAGGAGAGAAAAGCGTAAGGCCGATGAGGCTAAGCGAGGTTCAGGGCGAAGCAAAAGGGAAGAGGAGAGGAGAGGAGACTGTAAGACTATGTTTCATGCAACGAATCGCTGAGCTCTTTCTATATTGAGACGGCTTGTCTTCTCGACATCAGTTTGCTGATCGTTGCCTCAACGTGTTTGAAGTAAATTGCTTTTCACAGCCATAAACCCAAATTGATGTGATTGATTAACTTTTTCTTTCTTTTTTTTAATTTTTTTTTTCCTTCCCCGCATCTTCTTCCTCACCACCTTTTCCGTTTTTCTTTATTATTATTTTTGTTTTTCTTATTTTTTTTTTGTTTCTTATTTTTTATTTTTTTTAAATTTAACTAATTGTTAGTTACTTTTAATAATCTAAAATTTATGTAGTTTTTTTCGCTAAAACTTTGACCAAACAAAAAAAAATTTACTTAAATAAGTTTATTAAATACAAATAATAAATAAAAATATATTATCAATTTTTATTTTTACAAATTCATTTTTTTTAGTTTTTTTTTCTCATTATTAAGATATACAAATATGAGTGAAAAAAAATTCAAAGTGAATCTTTAATGATAATCGATATTTATTGGTTTTGTAGGTGATATCTATTACTATCACAATCGAAAAAATCAAATATAATTTTAGACTTTGATGATAAACCCAAACATTGTTTGTGATTTTATTGGTGTTTGGATTTGTGAAAATATCATAATTGTATCCTTTACTGGTTAATTTAGATAATGCATACTGAATGACACTTAGACCACCCTGTTTGGCTTCCTTGTATGATATTATATATGCTCTTAATATCTGCAGCAATTAATATTTACCAACAAAATACCAATCCCTCGGTATTTGCTGACGGATTACTGACAAGATATCATTTTCTTGGTAAATATTTATAAAAAATATTTATTTTAATTTTTTTTTAAAAAATTATTGTAAAAGATTATCGATAAAATTGCAATTTCGTTGGTAATCCCTCAGAAAATTATTTTCTCCTTCTGACCGGCTGTCCGTCGGCAGTCAAATATGCTCGATTGTCCAACAATTTGCTCACCTGCTCTATCTGATCTAAGACAAAGTGGTAATTTCAGAATATCATGTTAAATCCTGGACCGAAAATTTTAAATTTAATCGTTCACATCTTAACAAAATGGATTGGGGGATAATTAGTATATCTGTTTTAAAAATATATCTATATTAGACTTCTATTATCATGATAAAAAATAAAAAAAAAATTAATCATATTTTTTAAAAAAATTAACTTTAGAAGAAAATAAAAACCAAATTTTTTTTAAAAAAAAATTAAAAAATCAACGAAACTTAAAAAAAAAAAAAAACAAAACAAAAAATCATGTCAGCCCCCTGCCTCTGTTTCATGTCCCATCAAAATGAGGTTTGGGGTGCAAATAGCCATTCTCGTGTTTGAAAGTGGCCATTTATTTAGAGACCCACTTTGGTTTGGGCATCCGATTTTTTATTTTTTTAATCAAACGGTATTATATCACCGTTTTATATATATATAAAAAAAAAGATAGTCTATTACCGTTTCATCATTTTTTAAATAGAATCGGTAAAATATTTTCGTAAATTTTATTATACAACGGTAGTATATAGTAGACTATCGTTTCATAAAAAAATCAGACACACCTTTGCTTTACCCTTAAGGACTTGATATTATATAAGATTTATAATTGGGTCAGGATTCATGAATATATTTTCAAACATGTCTTTGAATAGATTTTAATCTCAGTCATTGACTCATTGATCTCATCATCCCTACTAGTGATGTGACTGATGATATCAATGATATCATCATCAATCTCAGCTTTCATCAGATACATCCAACGGTCCATAAAATTCTGTCCTAAAACATGTTTATGAATCATGCCCCTTATAATTAACGTGCTTATTTATAATTCTTAAGCGGAAGCCAACTACCCCATACATGAGCGAGATCTATTAGCAGTGTTTGACGGTGTTCGAGCTATTCTTAGAAAAATGGTTATCTTATTAAGAACATATAGTTTTTGTTCAAGATTATAATAGTTTTTGTTTTCCTTCTTTTTTTTAGGACCCCCCTTAAATTTTGGCCATAATCAGTGAATCAAGTAATCATCACTCTAATGATCTTAATTGTACGGTGAAAAATTTGGACATAAAATGGTACTTGCACAATCTTGGAGAATTAGTTTATTTGGACCTTAAATAGTTCTTATTTAATAACGGTGAGTGTTACGTCTGAAAATTCTCAAACTAACACCAAATGATTCAAGGATCGATTTTAGACGCTCTGATCAATGAAAAGAACGTTTCAATGAGCTGGGTCGAAGTAGCTTGGCTCGGATGAAGAAGACTCCAACTCGTCAACCTAGAAGGATGAGCAAACACGTTAGAAGAAAGTCCGAGATGTGAAGCTCGGGACACCGCTACGATGTCTAAGTCAACAAAGGAAAGTAAGATGAAGAATCAAGTTTAGAACGGAGAAAGAACGTTAGAAGTATGAAAAAAAAGATAGAAAATAAAAGGGAGTGAACCCCTTTTTTATAGAGAAGGAAGTTGAGTATTTACAGTTTTGTCACTGGAACCTTCGAGGAGCTCGTGCGATCTGACCAAAGCTCCGATTGACGAACGGTCAGCGACTGTGCTCTCCTGGCGAGACAAGGAACCTTATAATAAAGTTCGAGACTCGTCTCAAGATCGACCGGGCTGATCACCGGACAGGTCTGGCGAAGGCCAGCTGGGCTGGCCTAAAACTCCTCAAGTGCTGGTGCCGAGCTGATCACCCGAATTGATCATGCCCTCAGCCAAATGAGAACTGGCAAATGGCCAAGTATCACTCCGAGCTGATCACCCGGGCTGGTCACCCGAGCTGATCACTCAGGCTGATCATGCCTGGAAGATGTGAGCTAGGTTAACTCATTCCTTCCTGCTTAGCTGATCCGCTGGGCTGATCACCCGAGCTGATCGCCCGGACTGATCACCCGGGCTGCTCGCTTGCTCGTTCTTATCACTACTTTTTGGCCAGGGTGACGTGGACGCGTTCCGAGTGTCACTTGTACCTCGAGTCCGGCTTCTGTGTCTTAAGCTCGTCTTTCACTCCGAGAAATTTTCCGCCTTCGGACCTCCACTGCCTCAGGAGTCCGTTGCCTCAGGACTCCGCTGCCTCCGTAGTCCGCTGCCTCAAGATTGCCTGTACACGTAGCAACCTCCACGTTAGAGGGACCTGAGATTTTTACCTCGGGAATACCCCTCCGACGCTCAAGTCAGACTCTGATCCAAATGCTGGAAGCTGAAGAGCTTAACAGGAGAGTTTTCCAGAGAAGACAGGCGTACTTGAATGAAAGAGCTTTGAGCTCTATTTATAGAGGTGGAATTGGTCATATGTAAAATGATCGTATTGTCCCTAAGCTTACTTAAGAATATTCTAGAACCACATGCATTTTTTGGGATTTGCACTCGGGCCTAGGCCCATTTGTTACTCGGTCCAAGCCCACGAGTCGCCGGTGTGATCGAAGCTTATAGTTGGCGCGTACTTGCCAGCCATCGAGGAAGTCGGTTGCCCGCATGTGCTCACTGCTCGCTGAGGGTAATGTCCGCTGCTCGCCGCGCACCCGCTGCCCGCGCAGCCCCGCTGCTCGCCCAGAGGCCGCTGCTCGCCCGACCTTGTTGCTCGCCCGGAGGCCGCAAGGAGCCGCTGCTCGCCCGGGCTCGCTGGCCGTTGTTGCCTTGCTGCTCGCGCAAGCTGGGAGATGCACTGCCCACGTGGGATTTTGAAGACATGCTCGCTGCATAAGAGGCCACTGCTCGCTGCTCAAAATGTTGCTGCTTGCTGCTGCATGGGATGCCACTGCTCGCTGGACACCTGCCCGCTCAAATAGCCTACTCAGAAGGTGCGTGCAGCTGGCCGCATGGGTCATGGGCCTCAAGGCCTTCTTTTGGCCGCTGCATTCTTGGATGGCAGCTGGAATACATACTTCCCGCTCAACCAATGAGCTACTGGCCGCATGATTATAATCATGCTAGCTTAACCATGCTGGCAGCAAGAATTGAATCATGCTTGGTCGTATGTAAGTTGCATGCATGAAGTGTTATGTTGGCCGCCACATGCAATAAGCATGCTAGCCGCTCGCCAACGTCGGGTGGTTGTGGGCCGATGGCCACGCGTCTTCAGATCTCCATGTTTATCCTTGTCACGTGTCCACATGTCTGTCAAGGGGCCTCTTACGTCCACGTGGCGCGATATCTCTTGTTCACATGCCGGGTATTTTTTCGTGTATAACACTCGTGACTTGCCCTGGATTGCTGTGCTGAGTTGTTGCTCTTCTTCCTGCCGGGCTAATCCGCCATGCTGATCATTTGGGCAGGTCTTGTGAGGAGGAGAGCCGAGGTGTTTGAGCCGGACAGATATATCCTCGTGAACCCGGTTGTTTCCCTTGTCCTTTTGTCCACATGTGTAGGAGGAAATTGGGGTGATACTAGAGGATATTCTTACACCTTCAATGGTCAATAATAGATGTAATTGAATGTATAATTGGAGGTGTAAGAATAACTTCCCCCATTTAATAATTACTAATATTAACTAACGGGGGTTATTTGACAGTCATTTTGGCCCCACTTTGGCCTCTGCTATATATATATAAATATATATATATACAGTCCGCTTCAAATGCGAACATCTTTTTTTCAATAATAGAGTGAACTTTTTTGGACCATTGGATCTACAAATCAAAGGTCAGGATTCAATCTCA
>JAOWBR010165299.1:0-21036 GCA_028571145.1 Dionaea muscipula
TAGAAGGAAATAAGAGAAGTGGAATTCAGAATGTGAACAAATGAAATATTTTTCGTATATATATTAGGCAATGACAAACTTGTAATTATTTCAAAAGATCAGGGGCGAAATTGTAATTTTTTTTAAAAAGGTGCTGTGTTTCGTAAATTGAGGTGCTGCATTTAGGATTAGCCTACTTAAATTAAACTGAATAAATAAAAAAATCAAATAAACAAAAGCCACAGCTGAAAAAAAAACAGGCAAAAGGAAAAAGAAGAAGGAAAAGGGTGGAGCAGGGGAACGGACGTGTAGGATGGGAAGGAGACGGGAGGAGGGGACCGCTTTGGAGAGTCGAAAAAAATATCGTGTTTCTGGTCCTAAAAATAACTGCCCGCCCATGGCAGCCCTATACACTCCTTGTCTCCTTCCACCGACCGAAAAAAGTTGAAAGAAACCCATCAGAATTGCAATAATACGACTCGGTGTCGATGAGGAGAAGAAGATAGCAGAGTCAGGTAGAGCACTGAGGCAGGATGTGGAGATCTAGTTTGACAGGATGTCTGAATCGGAGCTCGGCATTGGGGGCCGGCTATGGCTGCAGGGAAATTCGATCAGGGTCCAAGACGTGCAATTTCTCGGGCATCACGGGTTCCTATCTTCGGGCATCGACAACGTCACCTTTTCTTGCCTTCAGCTTTACCCTAAAGGTGTTTCACTTCTCATCGGGATCCACAGTTATCGGGGATGCCGGTAATGGTGATGGCGATGATGGCCGCTTGGTTGGCAAAGGAGATGCCATTTCATCCTCGGAGGCGAAGAAGCTGATGAGGCTAGTGGATGTACAAGCATTGAAGTTGAAGCTGGGAATGGATCGGAAGGAGGTCATAGGCTATTCGGAGTTGCTCAAAGCCTGCCAAGGTATGGGTGTGGCCAGATCCCTCGACGAGGCCGCTGCTTTTGCCAGAGTCCTCGATGAGGCCGCCGTCGTTCTGCTGGTAGGAGATAAGGTCTACCTGCATCCGGATAAGGTATTCTTTCCTCCCTCCCTCTCTCCTAATGAAGGTCGACTCCTTTGGTTAGGGAAACGATGAGATCTGCGGCTATTTTTGGAGTTCCCCACTAATAAGGATCATTTGTTGGGAATTGTAATCCGAATAACATGTGCAAACTGCGGATCTAAAGGAGTTGATGGTTGAAAAGGAAAAGCCAAGATCTTGTTGAATAAGCCTCTGAACAGATGCAAAAGGTTAAGGCACAAACTTTCAAAATGAATGATTGATAGAGTATAGAATGGGATTAGAAATCGATACAAGGTAAAAGGTAGTAGAAATCCTTGCTTTGATGAATGTTGGTTTACCTGTTTGGTTGACGTTTTTATCATGTAGGGTAAATCGTCAATGATGATTTATAGTTGTCAATAATTACTCTACTACAAATAGTTTTAAGAACTGTACCTTCGCTTGAACCTCTAGTTGTTGCAGGGGCAGTACTATACTTCCATTTTTTTCTCATCTCATTTCCAAAATGGAATATCACATATGTACAACACCATGCTATTTTGCAAGTTCTTGTTCTTTGGGCAAGTGCTCCGTAATGTTGTGAGAAGGTCCAGTATTTCTAAATTTCTAATGAAGCCGAACAGGAGAGTTGTGAGTGCATGATGCAGCAGTTATATTCTGATGGGAATTTGAATTTTCAAGATGGGAAGGTAAGGTACATTTGGATGTCGGATTGTAGAAAGAATTTAAGAGCAAAATTTATCAGATTTATTGAAAACGAAGGGATAATGGTCCAGTGAAGATGGATGAAAAGGTTGAGTGTTCATGCTTTTGGATTTCCATAAAATCATTCAGATGAGTGAGTAATCAAGCTGACAGAGAAGCCACTTTGCAAACTGGAAAAGCGCTCAGAGACAAACGTGCTAGAAAAATTTTAGATGCATGGGAGAAAACAACATAAAGAGGCTTATAAAATGCTTTCCTCAACTTAATGTCATCGAGTGACACTTCAGCAGTTGATAAGCATATGAAACTCAGGAGAGTTATGAATCTGAAACTTCAGAATTGAGATTGAAGTGCAACAAAAGTGGGGGGGGGGGGGATTATTACTCTTTATGAAGTACAGTGCTATGGAAGATGAACTTGCGATTTAATAGTGCCCTGCTTGTGAATATTTGTACATAAGATACTGTTGTATCAAGTGTCAATAGCTTCTGCCTAATAAGATGATTGTTACATGAAGTATGTCATGTTCCGATTGTCCTCACCTCATAGTCTTCGTGCGGCAGAACCATTTTAGGATTTCAACCCTTCTCTCTCGGATTCTCACATGATTACTTATCGTTGACAAGCTAGTGAATCACACATGATCACTCGCTAAAAAAAGGAACGTTTAACAATGAAGGCAATAAGGTACGGAAGAAGTTTTTTCCCCCATAAAGAGTAAAATAGTCTTGTTTATGAAAAAGTAAGAAGAGTAGGAAAATGGAAAAGAGGGTCTCCCGGGAGGGTGGGGGCAAGCCTCACCCCATAGAGAGTTGTTAGCTACAGGAAATGAGAACTAAAAGCTGCCATTAAAACTGAAGCATTGATAAATTTGATGAAAATGATAAAGAGAACCGGCTACTGCTAGAGGAAAAAAGAACGGGATACTGCCAGGCTAACACTACGGTAGAAAGGAAATGCAGATAGAATAAAGTTGATTTGATTGGGTTGTGTTGTCCTTTTCATTGAAGCTCCGATTACATATCATAAGAAAAATATTCAACCGCTCTTGCCATGATGCTCAGCTTCTCCTACTACTCCATGATGTGCAACTACAAGGTAACCATTGCCCACTACTGAAGATGTGCTTCAACCGCTCTGCAACTGTTGAGATGCACCCCACTCCATGGTCAACCGCTGCATGTATCAACTGCTCGGGGACGAGCACGCTCAACTGCTGCATGCTCCAAGATCTTGCAAGTGGCCATTGCTATTGTTTATATATTTACAATATACATAAACACACATCTATATGCAATCAGGAGCTTTCCTCTCTTAACGCCCAACGCCCAAGACCGCAGTTCCTCAAACGCCCAACAATCTCAACGGCCCACTATACCAATCGCTCAAGGTGCTCCCTGGACAACAAAAACATGTTGCTCCTTAGCCTTATGGCCAATTCACCCAAGTTGACGGACAACATCCCGCAGTGACAACGCCCAACAACTCCATCGGCGAAGGCTTTAATATTTTACCCGTCAACAAGTCTATTATTAATCTGGCATCGGTAACTAACCATACACCTCGCTTAAAGACGAGCTTACATGATTACAAGATTAGCTGTTGATTCTCAATCAAACTGAACTTCTTGAAAAGTAAATGCGCTGAAGATAAATTACAAGACTTAGGGGCCGATTGGATGACGTATAAGATAAGGTGTATTAGTTATGAAGGGGGATAAATTATAGAGGGTGAATTATATTTGAAGGATGGGTCCCCATTGATATGATGTTTATAGAAGGGGGATTAAGATGTCAAAAAAATGGTTTGGTAATATAGAAGGGAGATAAAGTGGGATCCCCTGTAAAAAGCAGAGAGGAACAAAAGATATGAAGGATGTATTAGCTTTCGCAGACCACAAGCCTAGCGAAAACTAATACACCTCAAACAGTGAAATAATACGTCTTCCCCTCTATATCTTTTATTTGGTAATTGGTCCAAAATATTAGTTTGGCAATAATACACCCTGTATGATGGGTGTATAAACTAATACACCTTCCTTTGGCGTTAGCCAATTAGGCCCTTAAGCATAACGAAAAGGTAGGATCGGGACATTTTGCATCATTCCTGATTGTGATATGACCACATTAATTGGGAGTTTCCTTGGTTTTGGGGAAAAGATGCTGGCATGTCTTATATCTATGATAGATTTGGCAATTGCAATTCTGGATTTCTTTTCTCAAGTTCTACAATTCGAAGAAGGCTTCGTTTCTTTGATATGTTAGGCATATATATATTGCTTGGTGCTTTATTTATTTATTATTTTTTAATATTTCTTCTAAATATTGTGTGAGTTCCTTGTCAGATCCTAATTGGTTGTTTGGACAAAAACTGCTCTTAAGTCTTTGTTATTTTAGTAGTTAAGTTTCATGAATTGTAGGGAGCTTTAATTTCAAGGTTACCATGATGATTGTTTGCAAAGAGAGGTGTGTCGTAATTCGACCTCATGGTCTCATGCATGCATTCTTATCCCGGAAATGCGTCCTGGATGGCCAAGTATTGGTTATTGAGATGCCTAGTGATTTCTGATTTCACTTCTTACAATCTTGCAGTATGACTTCAAGTACTAATTCTTGTATACAACTTGAGCATTGCTCATAGAAATATACTTTTCCTGAACTAAAGGTCTCTTTGATGCATGCCGTTAACTGCACCAAAAATGACTTCCGATACAAAACTAAGTAGCTAGTGATGAGATGGAGTTGAACTCACAAGAACTGCACGTTATATCCTCTCCTATTTCTAATTCAAAGTTTCGACCAGTTGAACAACAAAGACAATAGAAAGAAGGGTCTGAGTATTATCTAAACTAAAGGGGAATTGGAATAAGCTACCGACTAACAATTGAGTGCAGTTCACAAGAGTTAAGAGATGTTCCGGTTCCAGTTGGTTCACGTGCGATAATTTCGATTTTTCATGGACGACAAACAAATTATTGACTCATATTAGTACTCAGCGAAGACAGTTAGGGCTCAAGAACCACTTATGCTTATGGTTTTTACTTATGTTTTAATTAATTAGGGATCACACTCCACTAACTAACCTAATTAGCCAAACAATCCAAGATCACACTCTATGAATTTGTGAAGCTAATTGCACTAAGTATGAGAAAAACGACCAAGCCGATTCACTAACCCTATTCCCTGATTTCCTTAGGCACAACGATGCCTAATTGCTAAACCGACTAGACCCAACAGGATAAGCCGATTCGAACCTAATCTAGCAATGATCATAACCTAGCCAATGTGGTTGATTGACGAGGCCAAAAATCTAACCAGGGAACAATCTTTAACAATAATCACGAGAAATCAAAAGACACTAAACTGGTAATCAATGTTATATTGAGAGTTAAAATCGTCTCACATTCTTAACATCACACAATCTCAAAACCTTCACTAGAATAAAAAGAATCCTAGCCTAGCATATTAGTCACACTAAAGCTTAGGGACAATTCTCGACGAATCTGGGATTGAAGATGTCTCCATTGATAACCCTCGGTCCGTCGCCTTCACCCTGCTCTCGCTGGTCTCCTTGTGCTTCCTCCTCTTATTTTCTTTTGTTGTGATCAGTCTCCGCCTCAACCCAAAGTCAAAAGTATTCTTTCCTCTCGTCTAGGGTTATTGTTTTAAAAACGCTTGTTGTGCTTCGACACGATTGTGGTGGCCGCTACGGGTCGTCCATAGCAGCTACTGCCTTGTTAGCTGAAAGTTACCTGAAACCTCTATGGTTGTGTCACATGACACGGGCCACTCATAGCAGCTTCTGTCCTCTAGAGCTGGAATGACAAAAAAACATCACAGCTGTGGTGTAGGCCGCGACTTGCCCGTAGGGGCTACTGCCCCTGCTCCATTTGATCCTCTTCTTCGCACAGTGTGGTGGGTGTTGGAAAATAGCTCCTAGCTGGGTTGGACATCTGGGAATCAACAACCTGGAAGTTGTTGCTCTACTTTTATGCTTAGTCCAGTTGCTTAGAATTCCTACGTTATGCTCCATAAAGCACTCCCAAGTGATCTACAAAGGAAGAAAAATGAAATAAAACTGAACCTTGTCATTTAACACAATATTCTACCGAGAAAACCAATGAAATACACGAAGGCTAAGCACATAAACATGTGCTCGTCAAATACCCCCACACTTAGCCTTTTGTTTGTTCTCAAGCAAAGAAACCAAAACAAAAATAAAGGAAACGATAAAACTACCTAGCCACTTTCATAGGTCTCACGGTTGCACTTAACATATGCAATAAGCCTTTTAAACCCTCAGACAATCCTAGAGGATGAGTGAGGTCTTTTAAGGGTTAATCGGCATGATACCCCCAAACATTAAACGGGAGACAAACTTGGTACAAGCTAATTGCACAACCACATTAACGAATGAAGATAACATGTCAAACAAGAAATACTTGCAATCATAGATGACTCTGAACACGTCAATACCGTTCCACCAACTCAAGGGAATCAGTCATGATGTAGACACTTACTAGCAGATGACACAACACTACACGAGTGCCTTGAGGTGTTGTGGAGGCAAGCATACAATTGTAAGGGTTGTATAAACTTCAAGCAACTTTGAAGAGAACGAAACAACACATTGATAGAATCACCCAAGCTGTAGTACAACACACGACTTACTTCCTAACTTCTTATTATATGTCTAACTCCAATAAGCTTTCTAATTGACCCTTGTAGCGAGCGTTAGACCAATCGATCCCAGACCAGAAGGCCTTAGGTCACCATGTGTAGAGACACCCTTACGAGTTTACTAACTCATGGTAAAAATGCTACGAAATTAAACTTATTAAAACATTCCTCAACTCCCATCCTTTTTACGCGAGTATTCGAACTTCCGCAAGCAAGAGATTGAATTACTTAGATGAGGATTAGATTCCTGTTTTCTCCTATTAACATCTCGTCTTGTCTTTTTTTTTCTTTTCTTTTTCCATTTGCATCATACACATGCTAAGCGTTAGCGGTCTATATGAACGATTCAGTCCTAAACACATTGCTTAAGAGAATGTGACATGCCCCACAGAAAGTATGCCTGTGTGCAAGTGCAAATCAAGAAACACAAGTAGATATCACATCATTCCCCAATAAGTCTCATGAGCATAACATCAACCCAAGCCAGTTAGTAGGGCATTGATATGGTCTAACTCGGTGAACTCACTAATCAAGTCAAGCTATCACTTATCATCAACGAAATCCACATCATCGACACAATCATATATGTGCAAATACCAAATCCTATCTCCTAAACAAGTAACGTAAACACACCAAATCATACAAAACAAAACAAAACAAACAAGCAACTGAAAATAACGAAACAAAAGTAAACAAAGAGATAATCCTCTCCCTCACACTTAGAGTTGGCAATGTCCCTAATGCCAAGGACAAAAGAACTAGCTAGGGGAAAGAGAACTAGCTGTGCTTGGGTTGCCTCCCAAGAAGCGCAATTATTTATCGTCGTTTGCCCGATGTTGCAGCAACATTGTCCTCAACCGGCATAGGCTGAAGCAAGGAGGGAAATCTCATCGATGGCTTCCTGAAGGGCTTCTTCATTGTACACTTTTCATGCACTCCCCATTGACTTTGAAAATTTTGTTTGTGTCTAGACTTCTAATCTCAACTGCACCATGAGGGAAATTGTTAGTAATGACATAAGGACCTAACCATTTAGAACGTAGCTTATTGTAGTTTTAATCGGGAGTGAAAGAGCAACACTTTCTCTTACCCATGGCAAAAGTTCTTCGTAAAATCATGGAGTCATGCCAGGCTTTGGTCCTTGCTTTGTAAATGGAAACATTCTTATAGGCATCATGGCGTAACTTTTCTAATTCTTGTGATTGAAGCTTTCGTTGTTGGCCCGCCTCATCCATCCTCATATTACATTCTTTGATTGCCCAAAATGAACGATGCTCTATTTCCATTGGTAGATGACGTGCTTTCCTGAAGAGGAGGTGGAATGGAGACATGTCGAGTGGACTCTTGTATGTTGTCCTATATGTCCACAAAGCATCATCTAATCTGGAGTTCCAATCTTTGCGAGAAGAATTAACCGTCAAGAATGGGCTTGATCTCGCAATTGGAGACCTCTGTCAATCCATTGGTTTGGAGATGATAGGTGGTGGAAGTGCGGTGGGTGATGTCGTACCTCTTAAGTAGGGCCGTGACTGTTCAGTTGCAAAAGTGAGCTCCTCGATCACTTATTAAGGCCTTGGGCATGCTAAACCTGGAGAAAATATGAGAATGGAGAAACTGCACCATAACTTTACAATTGCTAGTTCAAGTGCTTCCACCCATTTTGACCCATAATCAACTGGAAGAAAGATATACAAATAACCAAAAGAATATGGAAATGGTTCCATAAAATTTATACCTCAAATATCAAATATTTCACAAACAGGGATAGATGTCACAACATTTGATTCCGTTGGGATATATTCCCAGTCTATTGACATCTATCACAGGTTTTGCAAAACGTATACGCATCTTTAAATAACGTGGGCCAAAAGAAACCAGATTTCAGAACTTTCCCAACAATCTTCCTAGAACTAAAATGGCTACCATATGCATAAGAATGACAAAACGCTAGAATGGACCGACATTCAGAGTTGGGAATGCATCTCCTAACTATTTGATCGGCATAAAACTTCCACTATAAGGAGGATCCCAAACATAGTATTTAGGGTCACTCTTAATCATTGCCTTTTGAAATATATTCAAACAAGTGGGAAGATCACCACTTACCAAGTAATTTACAATATCCGTGTACCATGGTATCGTGTCGTCCACTCGTAGTAGGTGCTCATCAGGGAAATCATCGTGCAGTGAAAGGGCATCTCTATCCCTCAACAATCTGCTCAAGTGGTCTGCTATAAGGTTTTCTCGTCCATGTTTGTCTTTAATCTCCAGGTTGAACTCTTGTAGTAATAGGATCCATCAAATGAGTCGTGGCTTTGCTTCCTTCTTCGCCAAGAGGTACCACAAGGCTGCACATATCACAGACATTTTGACTTGTTGCATTTGTCCCACATCCAATCCAACTATCACACAAGAGAAGTAAGATCAGCTAACTATTGTTCAATACTCGTATTGGCAGTTGCCTCGTTAACCCTTTTAGGGGGGTTGCCTCTCACTCCGAATTGCTGCTAATTTACTGCCATGTTGGAAATAAAGCTCGTGCAGCATCGGGGAGGTCACTTGCAGCATCTATTATGTTCTGATCTTGTGGAAGAAGTCCTTTGTAGAAGTACTGGATGAGGAGTTGCTCAGTGATTTGATGATTGGGGTAGCTGGTGCATAACTTCTTGAATCTATTCTAGTACTCATGGAGAGACTCTCCTTGAAACTGTTGTACTCCACATATCTCTTTTCGGGCAATTGCTGCTCGAACAGCTAGAAAGAAACACTCCAGGAATAAGCTCTGCATCTCAGCCCAGGAGTCAATAGTGCCAGAAGGGAGGTAGTACAGCCAGTTGTTGGCGTGGTCAGCAAGGGAGAAAGGAAAAGCATGAAGCTTTATTTGCTCCTCGGTTACTCTTTGTGGCTTATAGGAGGAACATACAACGTGGAATTCCTTTAAGTGCTTGTATGGATCCTCACTTGAAAGGTCATGGAACTTAGGCAATAAGTGTATTAACCTGATTTCAGTTCAAAATTTACCTCAAGCTCAACATGGTTTATGCAAAGAGGTTGCATATTCAAGTTAGGCTGGCTAGTTCCTTACGTGTCTTGTTCCCATTGGCAGTCATTGTCTCTTCCCTTTTGGTGTTTGGATCGCTTTCGTCGGATGTAGAGGAAGGGAAGGAACTTTGTTCTGTGCTAGTTTCTTATGCTAATGACCGGGCTCACGATCTTGTGATCGCTCTGGTGAAATTCATGCACATGCAAGAATCCAATACTCTACAAACAGGTCAACACTCAGAAAAATAATAGGAGAAAGTATTTCCCCGGTAACGACGTCAAAATTTGTTGCGCGTCGTTGCTACAAAATAATTTTCGATACAAAACTAAGTAACTAGTGATGAGACAGTCGATCCTATAAGAACTAAACATTATATACTCCTATTTCTAATTCAATGTTTTGACCACTTGAACAAAGGCAATAAAGGGGGGGGGGGGGTTGAGTATTCTCCAGTCGGTTCACGTGCGATAATTTCGGTTGTTCATTGACGACAAACAAATTATTGACTCCAATTAGTACTCGGCCAAGACAGTTAGGGCTCACGCACTGCTTATGGCTTTTCTTAATGTTCTAATTAATTAGGGATCACGCTCCACTAACTATCCTAATTAGCCAAACAATCCAAGATCATGCTCTATGAATTTGTGAAGGTAATTGCAATAAGTATGAGAAAAACGACCAAGCTAGGGCGGTGAATTCAACAGGCCAGTTCACTAACCCTATTCCTAATTTCCTTAGGAACAATGATGCCTAATAGCTAACTCGACTAGACCCAACAGGGTAAGTCGATTGGAACCTAATCTAGCAATGATCATAACCTAGCCGATCTGGTTGATCAGCCAAAAAAAATTAACCAGGGAATAATCTTTAACAATAGAGACATACTTTGCGCACACCCCTCTGACAGGGATGTGTGCGGATTTTACCTTTTTTGTTTTTTGATCAAACGATAGTATACTATCATTTTTGTTTAGATAAAACGGTAGTATACTAACGTATCATCCAAAAAAATTAAAAAAATAAAAAATGGTAGTGTACTACCGTTTTATCTAAACAAAAACGGTAGTATATTACCGTTTTATCAAAACAAAAACGGTAGTATACTACCGTATCAGTAAAAAATTATAAAAAAAAAATTCCGTGCATACCCTAGGCGGTGTGCGCAAAGTAATCATCTAACAATAATCACGGGAAATCAAAAGATACCAAATAGGAAATCAACATTGTATTGAGAGTTAAAATCGTTTCACATCTTTAACATCACATGATCTCACAACCTTCACTGGAACAAAAAGAAACCTAGCCTAGCATATTAGTCATACCAAAGCTCAGGGACAATTCTCGACGAATCTAGGATTGAAGATGTCTCTGTTGATGAACCCTCGATTCGTCGTCTTTGCCCCACTCTCAATGGTCTCCTCATGCTTCCTCCTGTTTTTTTCTTCTCTTCTGATCGGTCTTTGCCACAGCCAAAAGTGAAAAGTATTCTTTCCTCCTGTCTAGGGTGGTTTTAAAAACGTTTGTTGGCTACTACCCGGTGAGCCAAAATTTACTCGAGGTGACCCGTAGCGGCTGCTACCCTGTGAGCCAAAATTTACTCGAGACCGCTACGGCTGTGTCACTTGACATGGGCCACCCATAGCGGTTGTTGTCCTTTGGAGCTAGAATGATAAAAAAAAAAAAAACAACACGACCATGGCGCAGGCCACGGCTTGCCCGTAGGGGCTATTTCCCCAGCTCCCTTTGATCCTCTTCTTCACACGGCCTTGGCCCTTGCCACAGCCAGCCCGTGGTGGCTGCTGGAAAATAACTCCTAGCTAGGTTGGACGTCCGGGAAAGCTAGGAGTTGCTCCTCTACTTGTTGCTTCGTCCACTTGCTTAGAATTCTTGTGTTATGCTCTATAAAGCACTCCCGAGTGGTCTATGTAGGAAGAAAAACGAAATATAAGTGAACCTCGTCTTTTAACACACTATTCTACCTAGAAAACCAATGAAATACACAAAGGCTAAGCGCATAAACACATGCTCATCACTCTTGCTTAATGATCCTTTTGTATTCAAGACTAAATGCACCTGCCTCTAGTAATGCACACACCTAGGATATATTCCTCTTTTTTTTGGGCACCCCGGTTATCATAAACAGGGCCTTCTATCTCGATGCCTTTTGTTTTCCATTAGTGCTATGAAAAACTCATGTGTCCTGACCTTCAAACCAAATCTAACTGCAAACATGATTCATGCCCTTTGCTGCTTGTGTGCTTTCAGATTTTTATCATCTCTAGTCTCTACGTGTATGATTTACCATACCCGCAGTAACATGAAACATCAGGTCACAAAATTCTCTTTGAGGCATATTGCTGACTTGGGGTCTAGTCTGTTACAGCCGTTAGAGACTGATCACTGATATGCTCTTTTCATGCATCATAGCTGCACTTAACTTGATTTGACACTTGTAACGACTTCCCTTGAGCATAACTAACGTGTCAGAAAGGCTAAGCTCAGCTGATCAGTTCATGCTTCGTAAAAGCATTTGGTGTAGCCTCAATTCTCGACTAACAAGATTCAGCCACTCTCTCTTGTCCTCTACAGTAGACACCAAATCCTCCCTGATGCATTAATGACCAGTGCAATAGGCAAGTCATAATAATCCCAGAGAACATGTATAACACCCTGAAACATGCTCAAAGTTATCAAGCCCCTAAATGACCAAGCATCTGATCTATTCAGCTGGTTTGGGCTTCTTCTCAGGCCCTTGCCAACTGATCTTTTGCCTTCAAAGCAACTAAAAATTCCAAACAAAGTCTAAAAACTGGAATTAATGCAATTCAAAGTACAAGAGAAATGGCAGAGCTAACCAACCCTTCCAAAGAAGTCCTGATTCCATCTCTGCCATTACCTTTCCAGATCTAGGAGGGGCATTAATCTCTCCATTTCACTACTTTTACATAGTTGAGTTAACACAATTGATTTAAGTTGTTTTCTACGTGAGTCTCTGTTCATACATCTGTTAGCATATCTTTAGTAAGCCTTTAGCATATATCTTGAGTATAATATATGATATCTTTCTTATATCTTTATGTTATACTCAAGATATATTAGTTATCATATATCAATCTATTTCTATTTTTATTGGTACCTCCTACTCTTATAAAAGGAGGTCTTCTGTATAGTTTCTAATTAATTGTAGAATTTCGCTTTCATTTATTTCAACATGGTATCAGAACGGGTTCTCTAAACCTCTTTCCTAATTCCGTCGCTTCGGACGCTGGTGAACGACGACTCTTGCCACAACGAGATCGTTCTCTTTACTAGCACCTGAGGGTTTGGTCCTTGTCGGAGGAAAGAGAAGAGCGAATGGAGGATGGTGGTTTTTGCTACTTGTTGACGAAGTGAGAGTTTTTTTCGCGAGTGTGAGCCTGTCTGCGGGATCGGCTACGGGGATTGGCCTTCGGGCATCTGGCCTTTGGACATTCTTGCCTTTAGCTCTGATTTGAATTTGGTTTGATGTTCCGACTGCTGTTTTGGGTTCTGTCCTGACTTCTGTCTCAGCTTTGTTTCAACTTCTATTCTGTTCCGATTCCTGTCTTGTTTCGGTTCCATCATCGGCTTCGTCATCGCCATCATCATCGACTTGCATTGACTTCATCGTCGACATTGATATTATCTCTAAACTTTTGTGGCTTGGTTTGCAAACTCAAGTTGGTTTCTTCTCCCATCTTGAGTTTAGTACATCTTTAGTATATCATCATCATCATCTGAATCGTTTCCTATTTAGTGGGGTCGGTCACACGTATCTATACCTTTCAGCATCCGCTATAGTAAGTTGTAACATGTTAAGATCCCCACCAATCACTTTGCCCCAAGTTATTTTTCGATTGACCTCTGTTTCTCCTATCTTCCAACACAATCAACTTTATTCTTCTAACAAGCGCACTCGACAGTCTCTGCCATAGGTGACCCACCCAATGTAAATACCTCTCCCACATTTTATCAACCACTGGTGCCACTTCTATTTGTCTACGAATCTCTTCATTTTTTATTCTCTCTATACAAGTAATACTGCGCATTCATCTCAGCATACGTATTTTTGTCATTATCACTCTGTGCATGTTTCTTCTTGATCGACAAACACTTTGTCCTGTACAATAGAGTAGGTCTAATCGCGGCCGATAAAATTTACTTTTTAACTTTAAAGGTATTCTCCTGTCGTGCAAAACACCCAAGACGACACTTTTTTACATATATATTTGGTATATCTTCCTTATATCTTTATCTTATACTCAAGATATATTAGTTATTATATATTAGTTATTCTTATTTTTTATGGGCGTCTCATTCCTTATAAAAGGATGGTCCCTTGTATAGTTTGGGAGCAATCTGAGAAATGCAAAGTCTTCTGCTTTCTTCTATTTCAACATCAATTTTATATCAATGACAACGCCCATGTTTAAGTTTTCACTTAAAGCAACTAAAGTTCTGCCAATCTAACATCTTTGTGAGTGGATTGTGGATCATAAATAAACCTGAGTGTATACAACTAAATGCCAAGCTTGATCTCAAAACTAGAGTTGCAGGCTTGCAGCTGTCTAGAGCCACTGGCACTTGCAGTTGTCCCCACCAAACACTTACTCGGATATGAAGCAGCAAGAATCACCAAAGCTGACCGTGAACATCAGATGATCTCGACATCTATGGGCTAAATCGCTACACATATGACATGTATAGTTGTTATCAGCTCGTCTTTCTGTCATTCATCATAGGTCTTGCTTGTATAGTTGGAACCCTATCATTAGTCTTCATGCTTGATCATATGGGCAAGGCCAAATTTATCGTTGTCCATACCCTTCTCAGACATTGTTGCATTTGAAGTGCTCCGTTGCCCTCATTTGGCATTCTGTTAACTCTTGTCAGAATGTGTATGAGATGGGCCTATATTGCTGGATATGGGTACAGTAGGTTATGTCATCCGAGGTCTCATTCTCAAACCATGATTTCTTAAATCCCTGGTTGTTGTAACATGGTTGGAAGTTGGAATTACTTTTGAATATAATTTCTCCTTGCACAGCCACAGATTGCTGGTATAGTTAGCCATGCTGTCTGGATTCACCCAAATCACAATTCTGATGGATTTTGTCTTGTCTTTGTAGAGCTTCTGCATCTTTATCGATATATTCTCGCTGTAGTTGATCTAATATATTAGCACCTTTTGAATCTTCTGTTTAGTTTTTTCTATTGCGGAACTTTTCACGACTTCAGCATCTTTGGTTGTATCCTCTTGTTCCTGCTAATTTATATCTTCTGGCACCTGTTTGCTTTTCCATGTAATTCAGGTTATTGATCTTGTTAGGACAAAAGTGACAGAGCCACTTGCTTTAACTGCAGAAGATGACCCCCGGAAAGAAGAACTGAAAAGGAAAGAACTGAAAAATCTACTAGAAAAGAAGGAAGAAATTGACCAATTGGCACATAGGCATGTACGTTGCATTCTCTGGTCTGGACTCGGAATCGCGGTAACGCTAGTTGGAATCTTTTTCCGTCTTACATTCTGGGAGTTCTCATGGGATGTGATGGAGCCCATTGCTTTTTTCAGTACGACCACAGGCTTAGTCATTGGTTATGCTTACTTTCTCTTTACATCAAAAGATCCAACATACCAGGATATGATGAAAAGGCTCTTCCTTTCAAGACAGAGAAAACTGTTCAAGAAGCACAATTTTGATGCTGACAGATTCAAGGAGTTGCAGGCGATATGCAGGTCGCCCCTAGATTCCTTGGCCTCAAACAAGAAGAAGATTGAAGAGGGATTGTTGGTCGAGGATGCATAGAGGCATCCACCTCTTCCTCGTGCATAAAATTTTCTGAAATTTACGTCACCAACATGCCATTTCTCGGAGGATTTTTCCACGGAAGAAATTGGGGTTGTCTTTCTTTGTGCACCTACAGAATTAGAAGCTTCCAAGTAGTCTAACTACCCGTATTTTTCTCCACGCTGCTTCCTCCGAGCCATGCTTCTCACATACTTACATGGTATCAAACTTCTTGTCCTGGTTGGAATGATTTAGAAGCTTAATAGTTCTGAGAAGCTTCTGAGAAAAGTCGAATCTGAAAACTACAAGCATCTTAATGGTTCTCATTGGATGCATTTTTGGTGGATTCGAAGTTAAATTATCATATGCTTAGTGTCACGAAGAGTCCAGTTACTTTTATGGATAATATGTATCGCATTGACCACCACATCAGAAGTTTTGGTGCGTGGGTTGTATATTTGGTGATCTGGTTAGGAGTAGTGTACCACCCTTTTTTGAGGACCTTTTGTGAGAATTCAGCAAGATTTACTGATAACTTTGATTAAACTGGGGCTTATACAGAAATCTCACTATTGCATATTGTATATGCTATAGCCGACGGTTATTAAAAGTTTGACACTAAAATATGTATGCCCTCATAACCTCACATTATGACATTATTAGTGACAAAAATTTATAACTTTCTCTAAAAAGTAAAATATATTCTAGTGATAGATATCACTATAAATGTAATACCCATCCCTTTTATGACATCCGAAAAATTTGAATTTTTGAAATAAACGTTAGTCTTAATGTGGAAGGGTAAAAAATGTCATTTTTTGGAATAAGTCCCGAACGGTGTCAAAATTGATATTGTGATATTCGGCTCGAAGAAATATGAACTTAGAGTATCATATTAACATAGGTTACACGACTATAGACAGGTTATGATAATTAAATATAATTGGTAGAATAATCATTTTTAGATCGGATAGTTTTCGTATGACAATATTAGACTCAAACTGACCGACGGGGAAAATGATGAAGTTGGACTATATAAGATTGTAAAGTTTGGATGAAGATGGCATGGGAGAGAGAGGAAAAGGTATTTATAGTATAGGAACTAAATGTAAGACTATTACTAATTACTATTATTAATAATAAAACTACGACTATTAAAGCATGTACAATGGTATATCTCTCTTTCTCTCACTATTCATCCATCTAATTTTTAGCCACACTCAAATAATTACTACACAATATTCTCCATATTCACTTTCTAAAAAAATCCAAATTATGTATCTCCTAGTTTTTTTTATTGGGTGTCATAAACGCAACACCTTAAAATCCTAAACATAACACTGACTTAAAATTTTTTTAAGAACATTCCGAAATTACCCCTAGAGTTCAAATAAGGAAAAAAAAAAACATTTCTTGGATATTTTTAAAACAATTCGATGAAATTTACACCAAAAGAAAAAACTTTAGGAGTAATTTTCGAAAATCATATTATACAATCATAATATATACATATTACATGTCATGTTATAAAATCAAGATTACTAATGTAGGGGAAATATCCCCTAGGAATACGTGGACAAAGGGTTCGAGGTTGGACCGTCCGGCTTAATCCGAAAGACCCGAACCCACGGTCGGAGCCAAATGTTGTACCTAGAAAATCTCCGGGGCAAACACCAAAATCCCGAGAGCCCGGTCAGGAAAGGATCCGGTCGACTCGGGAGAGAAGTATAATATGCTGAAAAAAAGGTAACTCCGATAACCTAAGACGGATGAACAAACTCGTCAAAGGGTACCCCAAGGTGTGAGTTCGGAGAAACCGCTCCGATGCTTTAGTCAATAGGTGAAAAAGGAGATTAAACTCCCTAACTCACGCTGGCCGAGCAAGTAAGGCTGGGCAGGCGAGGCCGGACAGGTGAGGCCGGACAGGCGAGGCCGGGCAGGCGAGGCTGGGTTGGGGAGGCCGAGCAAACTAAGCCAACCAGGAATAAGCTAGGAACAGGGAGAGCAATAAATTAAAGAGAGAGAGAGAGAGAGAGAGATAAAGTGTATCTTCATTTGTTGGAAGTGAAGGAGTATTTATAGGGGTTGGTATGACGATGAAGTTACCAAAATATCCCTCACCGGACAAGATTGGGAAGGCGGAGCCGGGCAAGCCGGGCTAAGCAGGCTTGATCGGGCGAGTGGGGAATGGTCACATGGGGCTGCCATGTGGAGTCGGTCACGCCTGGGCCGGGCAGGCTGGGTCAGGCAGGTTGGCCGGACAGGCTTGACCGAGTAGGCTGGGTCGGGCAGGCGTTCGTGCTTGGAAAAATCCGGTCTCTCGGGTCAGTCTCCTTGTTCACTTGTGCAGAAAAATTACTAGTATATCAATTACATATAATATAAACATATAGAACTATTATTCGTTGTCTATTCTAATAGCATTGTGTGGATTGTAAAGTGATGCTCGTCAAATTGCATTATAGTGACCTTGCCGCTCTTTCCAAAGCTCCATCCATTGCAATATATTTTAATCACATACATACTTCCACATCGCATGTACAGGAGACATTAGATAATCATCGGGCATACGAAGCACAATGAAGAGAGACTTACTACATAAAAATCCAAAGTTTATGTGTAACGATGGTGGCTACCCCCCCTATGCGAGACTCCTAAAGGAAATATGACTGACTACGTACCTTGTCGATCCCAAACCGTAACGATTTTTTGCTATCGGGTAGCGATGATCAATCCGTGGTAAAACAAGTCCATCCAGTGTTCTTGTGGAGTAGCGGTCTGATTTGGCTAGTGGAGCATGTTGTACACGATATCATACTCGTGTTGGAGATATCGAATATATAACTCTCGATGAGATATCATATCCTCCATCAACGGATGTACTTTTGGATAAATGGCACAATGAATGGGGGATGTCGACCCTCCCAAATGGAAATTGTATCGATGTGTCTGTTGGAATTGAGCATTGATCTGAACCCGATAAATTTGCCACACTATGTTGACCACTGCCACGACCTCGACCCGACCCCCATCCTGAAGTTGAATATGAAAGTGGTAACGATTAAAACATTAATCTAACAATAACACAACATAAAACAACATTTTGCAACAATATGAAAAACATAATTACCTCGTCCTGAGGAAGACATCGATTTTTGACCGCTAAAGAACGCCTTCTCAAAATGCTCCCAACCAGATAGTTCTCTTCGCGTGGAGTTCTGCTTTAGATAACCTTTATGTTGCCTCTTAATTGACTCCTCAGACTTAATGGACTCAGGTTGGATTAAGTTATGAATCGCATGGGCATAGAACTTTTGCTAATCTGGATTTACGCTCTTGATTATGTCAAGTGACTCATCTGTTAACTGAAGTGCACTTGGTCTCTTGAAAATCTCATGTGCACCATGCCCTCCTTTCTCATCTCCCACATTCAGAGTCCTCCAAAACACATGAATATTGACTAGATAAACAGGACGTTTATTTTCTAACAACAAACACATCTCGTGGGCACAAGGTAGACCAAAGGCAGATCTCATAACACACCCATATTTTATTATATCTTTACCAGTAATCATCCCTCGCACATTGTACTCATGATACATATATTCCATAGCTTTGTGCGATGCCCGACATCTCAACTTTCTGAATAAATGAAGTCCAGTGATATGAAGATCGACGTTCCTCGACCTCTCAAACTCAATTTTAATCTCACTAAGTTGGAGCTCCATCAAACTATGAATTTTCGGGAAGATTGAATAGAAAATGTCAGTGGTTGTCCCTAACCACCTTTTCAGTTGAGAATGTGCACTTTCAACCCTGTTTGTCATTTGTGCACCAAAATGTAAGAGTTATTTCATCCAAGTTATGCAAAATTTATGTCTATATTTGTCTAACCATTCTGTCAGCACATAAGTAATCATTCATCCTCCAAACGCATCCCTCTATTTCGATTGCAACAATTCCCCAGGACGGTCTCATAGACTTGCATTGTTATGGCTTCCACTATCTTCTGTTACCGTGCTTTAAAGGATGCTGTTGGGTTTTTTGCTCCTTTGTTTCTATCCCACATCCGGTAGAATGAAAAACAGAGTGAAACATAAGATCTATAAAAGAAGGCTTAGTCTTTTATGTTACAGGTATCTGGTAGAAAGCCTAGTTAGTGAGTTTTGACTATAGTTTAAATTCCTTCGTGAGGTGAGAGTCAATCTTTTCTAGCAGTAAAGCTTTGTGGATTGTTAAGATTTGATTGTCTAGTGTTTTGATGATGAATGCATTTTGTATAGTTAGATATAAATGAATGACAGTAGGAGCAAGTTTTAGTCTAATTCTTTTATACCCGTGATGAGAAATCTAGAAGCGGAAACAATCTCTCAACCTTACTGAAACAATGAATCGAGCATAATCACAAAGCACACTCAAGGAAAATTGAAGAAAACAGAAATGGTGGAAGAGAGCGAAAGAAGCTCTGCAACTTGATTCAAATGTTTCAAAGTGTTTGCATGATACAATTCTGCATCGGGAATTCAAAATATATAGACTATTATAACCAATGAGGATAAGACACGTGTCACTCTAGTTGTAACAACCAAGACACACATCCCAATGTCAGCTAACAAACCTACAACAATAGGTCTAACTAACTGGGCACAGATTCCTAAGCTCAACTACCCGAGGCGACAACTCTCCAAGGCGCTAGCATCTATAATTATGTCAACAATAGCGCTGACATGCCTGACGTCATCTCAAACTAGCATTGCAATCAATGTCAAACCTTGTCCTCACATCCTAGGACATTATGAACAATATCCATGCAAGAGGATTTGCCCATACAACATCAAAATCACAAGTTAGAGCCAAGTGTCGCCATCATCCAAAAGCCTGGAAACCGTCGTCACAGACTTTCCATCGCCATGGCGCCAACTGAGCCTAACTCTCAAACCAGATCCCCTCGAGACCTGAAACTTGGTACACACACCAAGTAGACCATGACAATCATCATTGATTCCCAAGGCGCCAAGGAATCATCTTAGATAAGAAGATCCATCCAACCGTCGCCACAGTGTCCACGACGTCAATTAGACCTGCCGCCACCATGTCGTCGTTATCGTCTTGAATCTTCAACATATGCTGAGAAAACCACAACAAAGCTCCCCCTTCTCACATATGTTGAGCAACATCCATAAGTCCTGCTGTTCCACAGCATCTCTTGAAATTTTCTGGAGTCAGAACTTTGGTTAGCATATCGCACCGTTGTCATCGGTGTGAATCTTCTCTAGCTCAAATAGATTGTCAGTCAGTGCATCTCGAATCCAGTGATATCGCACATCAATGTACTTTGATCGACAATGGAACGAGAAATTCTTTGCTAAGTGAATAACACTTTGACTGTCACAACGCAGCATAAATTTCTCTTGTTTAATCCCCAACATTGAGAAGAATCTCTTCATCCAGAGAAGTTCTTTCGATGCTTCTGTTGCGGTGATGAACTCAGCCTTCGTGGTTGACAAAACCACACATTTTTGTAACTTGGAGTGCCATGATACAGATCCCCCTACAAAAGTCATCAAATAACCTGAAGTAGACTTCCTCGAGTCAAGATCCCCTGCCATATCCGCATCAGTAAAAGCTGTAAGCATTGGAGACCCGTCGCCATAGCACAAGGCGAGACCAGAAGAACCTCTCAAGTACCTGAAGATCCATTTTACTGCCTCCCAATGCTCCTTGCCTGGATTGGACATGAATCTGCTCACTACTCCAACTGCATGAGCTATATCAGGTCTTGTTGCAATCATTGCATACATCAA
>JAOWBR010165300.1:0-11875 GCA_028571145.1 Dionaea muscipula
GTCCGATTCGATCTCACTTTCGTCGGTTTTCGATTAAGGTTGGTTTTCGTTCATTTTGCCCTAAATTCGTTGGTTGGTTTGTATGCTTCAATATGGGACTGTAGTGACTTTCTTTTTGGCTCAATTGGATGCACTTGATGAGGATTTTCGACTTGATTCGATAGGTTTCACGTTCCGATTTATCCCGATGTCGTTTTATCCGTTTTTAGTCGTTTTGGTCATTTTTAGTTTAGTTTGATTATGAGGCATGTTAAGGACCAATTTGATGAAATTTTAGGCTCCTTTTAGTGTTGTTTGGTTGTGGTTTAATTGCTGGGAGTCGAGGATTTTGATTGGTTTTGGTTTGTCAAATTCTGTAGAATTGCAGATTGGTGTTCGCAGGTTTAGGGAGCGTTACGGCCGTAATGCCCCATGCATTACAACCGTATCGTTCAGTAACTGGGCGGACGCTGCTTTACAGCGTTACGACTGTAATGCGTATGGTTACGACCGTATCGTGTTACATTACGACCGTAACTGTTGTGGTTACGACCGTAATCTTCACAATTCTTGCTGTCCTCGATTCTTAGCCTTTGGTTTAGTTTTCCGATTGATGTTAAGTCTGTAGGTCACGTGTTTAGCGTGCTTTAGCCGCGTTAGTGAGCTAGTTTGGCATGCTTAGCTAGTTGTTTACACTTGAATATTTATTCAGGTGGTGACGTAACTGTTTACGGTATTTGGTGATCGCTCTAGTTGGATTTTGCTTTAGTTGGACTTCAGGTGAGGGGTGTACACAAACCTTTTTTACCTTCCACCTCCATATTTATGCATTGTCGTTCCTTCATAGCCTTTCTTTGATACCTCTCTTTATGCAGTTCATGCTCTGCTTAGTCATTTTGTACGTTGATGTCCACTCGTATGCTTTACTTGTGAGCTATCTTATAGTTGGCCTATTTCATCTTTTATTCATGATGTTTATCCATGATTAGTAGTCTTCGATTTGTTGGGCCTTTCATGTTCTTTCTTAGTGAGTGAACCTGAGGTATCACATGAGTAGTAGTGAGGTGGATGAGGATATTGATTTATTTAGGCCCGAGGGATATGTCTCCTTCGGGGGTCAACTTCGGCCACACGGGTTACCGTGTGTCGCAACGTCCTTAGGACTTGACGTCGACCTGGAAGGAGTCTGCCATGGGGGGCTATTCTGGTCTTCATACTGGTTTACACCCATGTTCAAACGGGATATCCCGTGTACGCGCACGAGCTGGCATTTTTGGTAGACTTGGTCTACCTTAGTATTTCATTTCAATGATGGACTGCGGGTGCCATCGATGGTGTTTGTGGTAGACTTAGGTACTACCTTAGTACTGTTATGTGGTAGATTACGGGTGCTACCGTGAGGTTATTCATGTGCGTGGTGAGACGTACTGGTTTTTGGGAGTTTGTGTGTGGTAACACGAGACGCACACTTGATTGAGGATTCATGATATAAGTGTTATATTGGACTTGTCTCCTGCTCTTTTTGTTGTTTCATTTCTGATATCATGAGTCCTATTATATTTTTAGTCCTGTTAGTTCTGTGCTTGCATGACAGCTAGTGTTTATATTATCTTTTGGTCTTGCATTTTTTACTGTCATGCGGTTCCTTCTATTGTTCCATGAGTTGTAGCCTAGACCCGTGGTGGGTGGTCCCCTCCTGTTGTTTCCCTAGCATCTCCGCACCACGGATTAAGGTGTTAGGGTTGATATCTTACATTTGAATTAGACCACTCCCATACTTTCATGGAACCCTATTATTAATTATTCTTCATAGCATGACTTGATACTCTTTTAACCCCGTGTACACCCCCAATTGAACAGTTTTGCAGGTTAGTGACGTTGAGTTAGGAGGATGCGGCGGGGAGACAGACTCGCGGCCTCTTACGATTGATCTGACTGTTTAGCTTTTCTTTCATTAGTCGGTGATTGAGATGTTGATTTCTTTTCCGCATGGTTGATGTTAGAGATTCCAGTCTACCATTTAGATTTGGTTGGTCATGAGACCTTTTGATTTGTGTTAGATTCACTCTGATGAATGATTGTAGATCGTCATCTTTGTTTTTGGTCCAGTTCTAGACCCCTTAATTCATGATTGATTTAGTAGTTTGTTTTGGATCGTTTGGGTTGATGGCTTGTGCGGGTCGTAATGGGGGTTCACGGGTCGTACGCCGATCCACCTGGGGTAGGGTGTGACACTTGAAGTGCTGACATTATCCAAATTATCCATCTTTAACCATTGTAGGATCTGTTTTGGATTCATATCACTGCTACTCATTTGTGCCACCTTTGTCAATTCCTCGTTGCTTAACTTTACAGCCGATAAATGCCATTGGTTATAAACATCGACTGAATGATTGTGTTGACCTTTTTTCACCTTCACTATCACCGTCCACCTCCCGTCCTTCTGTTCCACTCCTACGATCCCAAACTAACATTGATTTTTTTTTTTCGTATCAGTGGAGCGTTGTCGGTCTTCCTCGATGGTATCGGTGTATCTGTAAGAATCGCTTCTCTCACATTCAAAATATACCCGACCTTTTTCTTTTTCAAACCATGATTTCTTGCTATGTTCGATTGTAAACCACGTCTTGTGTGGTTTCTAATTTTTTACCTTTAAAAAAAAATTATTCACTAAGTGCATGCCCCCACCCGCCATGCTGCCCGGTCCACCCAACCCCCCAGCTGTCTCGCACGGTCCCCCTCAATCCTTCGACTGTCGTGCCCGGTCCCCATCACCCAACTCCTTTGTCCAGTCACCCCCTCGTCCCCCTACCCCTGCGACTGATCCTCCTTCGAATCTCGATTTTTGTACTACTTTAACTATTTTTATATACAATTATTCGTTACAATGTATCAAAATTTAACTTATAAGTTTAAACATTTATGTTTATACTTCTGATATGTCGAATATAATCTAATACGAAAACAAATCATCGACGTTTGTCTGACTGTCGAATAGAGGAAAATATGAAATAATAAATTTTATAGGAGTTGAGAACGAACAAATAAAATATTTTTTTATTTTACTATTTATACACTAATGATAATTTTATAATTTATTTTAACATTCTGAATTATTTTTAAAATTTTTAAAAAAAATGTACTGCGTTTAACTGAAAGAACGCTGACTATAGTTAGACCCTGTGTGCTTAACGGTTCCCCAGTCCACGGCTCGAGATGCTCTAAAACACCTGCACCAATAACATTCACCATTCTATCGTCTATGCAAATTAGGGTTTTTGGTTTGAATCAATAGTTTCGTATTTCTCAGTTTTGCAGCACCGGTACCACCAACACCAACCATTCATCTTGTATTCTCCAATTTCTCATGGTCTTCAGTGTCTCGTGTTAATAATCAATGCTTCGTTGGTGTCTTTTACACCGCAGGAGCCTCAATCTTTTGTATCAGAACCATGCTTGTCTCCCTTCATTTTCAGCCAAAAATCTCAAATCGAGCTATAATGTCATGCCTGTGGAATCTTTTCTGGGTTTCAGTTCAATTTCTCGAATGCCCATCACAATCAGAACCCCCAAATTCTTGAGAAGCTACTGCTTAGGTAAACCCAGAGAGTGGACTGAAGATATAGAGTATTTGGATGAGTCAGGAACTGTTATTTATTCCGGTAAAGGGATTCGCTCGGTGGAGCCGGGGCTTGATGACCATGTAATGGCAGGTGGAGTGAAGAAGCCATTTCTGAATGCTTCAGCTGTGGAGAAGATTGTGGAGGTTGTGAAAAGGTGGAAATGGGGGCCTGTAATGGAAACCCATTTGGATAGACTTCAATTTGCCCCCAATATGACTCACATTGTTCAGGCTTTGAAGATTGTTGGTGACAACAATGCTGGCATCAGCTTGTTTCAGTGGACTAAGAGGCAACCCTGGTATGTGCCAAATGACGATTGCTATATTCTGCTTCTTGATGAATTGAATAAGGTTAGGGACTTTGAGAGGATCCAATCGCTGTTTGAGGAGATGATTCGAGATTTAGGCGGTGATGGGATTTCATTGCCTAGTGCATGTAATCGAGTAATCCAATATCTGGCCATGGCAGAGAAGTTGGAGGTGTGCTTTTGTTGTTTTAAGAAGCTCCATGAAGGTAGATACAAGATCGATACGCAGACTTACAACTCGCTCATAAACCTGTTTCTGAAAAAGGGTTTGCCTTATAAGGCTTTTGAGATTTATGAGAGTATGGAAGCTACCGGCTGTTCATTGGATAGTTCAACCTATGAGATGATGATTCCCAGCCTCGCAAGATCTGGTAGACTTGATGCTGCGATTAGGCTTTTTCAAGAGATGATGGACAAGAATGTAAGGCCCAGCTTCTCAATATTTAGCACCCTTGTTGATTCAATGGGTAAAGCTGGGAGGCTGGACACTTCCATGAAATATTACATGGAAATGCAAGGGTTTGGATACAGGCCGTCGGCGACCATGTTTGTTTCCTTGATAGAGTCGCATGTCAAGGCCGGAAAATTAGATGCAGCGCGTAGGTTGTGGGAAGAGATGAAGAGAGCTGGTTTTAGGCCTAACTATGGGCTATACACAATGATAGTTGAGTCCCATGCTAAGTCAGGCAAGCTTGAAATTGCTATGTCTGCTTTTCAGGACATGGAGAAGGCAGGATTTTTACCCACTCCATCAACCTACTCTTCTCTGTTGGAAATGCACGCAGCCTCTGGTCAAGTTGATCCTGCAATGAAGCTTTATAATTCAATGACAAATGCAGGTTTGAGGCCTGGTCTTAGTACTTATACTGTTCTATTGACACTTCTAGCAAATAAGAAGCTAGTGGATGTGGCTGCAAAGATTTTACTTGAAATGAAGTCCGTGGGATACTCTGTGGATGTTAGTGCTAGTGATGTCCTAATGGTTTATATAAAGGATGGGTCGGTTGACATGGCTATGAGGTGGCTTCGCTTCATGAGTTCATCTGGAATAAGAACGAATAATTTTATTATCAGACAGCTTTTTGAGTCCTGCATGAAGAGCGGGTTGTATGACTCTGCAAGACCCTTGCTTGAAACTTACGTGAACTCAGCTGCAAAAGTTGATCTCGTTCTTTACACATCAATTTTGGCTCATCTTATTCGGTGTCAGAATGAGCAGAAGGAGAAACATTTGATGTCAATCCTCAGTGCTACGAAGCATAAGGCACACGCCTTCTTGTGTGGACTCTTCACTGGTCCGGAACAAAGGAAACAACCAGTCTTATCTTTCGTGAGAGAGTTTTTCCAAGGAATCAACTATGAGTTGGAAGAGGGAGCGGCTAGGTACTTTGTCAATGTTCTTCTAAATTATCTTGTTCTGATGGGGCAGATAAACCGAGCCCGTTGTGTTTGGAAAGTTGCCTATGAGAATAAGCTTTTTCCAAAGGCAATCGTCTTTGATCAGCATATCGCTTGGTCTCTTGACGTCAGAAACTTATCAGTTGGAGCTGCTCTCATTGCAGTTGTGCACACCCTCCATAGGTTCAGGAAACGTATGTTGTACTATGGTGTGGTTCCCAGAAGAATCAAGCTTGTTACAGGACCAACCCTCAAGATTGTGATTGCACAGATGTTAAGCTCTGTCGATTCTCCATTTGAGGTCAGTAAGGTTGTTCTAAGAGCTCCAGGAGATTCTGTCCTGGAGTGGTTTAAAAAGCCGATAGTTCATCAGTTCCTTTTGAATGAAATTCCATCACGAGCTGACATTCTCATGCATAAGCTGAATATCCTTTTCCCTAGTTCTGCTCCTGAAATCAGATCTCTTTCCCCTCCTAAGCCTCTCGCTGGAATGAAGACATATTGACTTCCCCCAGGTCAGAGCTGTAGTTGCTGATTTCAATTTATTGGTTTGAGAAACCACTTTCAAGGCCATGCATATTAGTTTAAGATTGGTATTTGGTTCACCAATTAGTTAAGATGTATATCTGATGCAAAGAGTGGAGTACTGGAGTCATTGAAGCTTGTCTCCTACTCCTGCTGTTGGTCTGTGGCTCTATGCAATGGGGCAGCTTGTTTATTGCTCATGTCAAATCTCTTCTATATGCCAATTGCTTCACTCCTGTTTCAAAGTGCTTCTTTTGGAATTAGTGTATCTTTATTACGGACCTCTGAACTTGGATGAACAGAAGAATGGATTCTCTACAGTTATTTGTGAGTTCATCCATCAGGATGCCAAAACAAGCTGGACTTTATTTTCTTATGGGAACCCTGTTCGCTCTTCTGTAGTCCTTTTGTCTTTTCCTTTGCTAAGTATATCTTGATTTTTGAATAATAAATATTTACTGTAGTTGTGGCAAAAATATTTTATTTTTTTTGGCTTCAGTAAGATTCTTGTGTCAGCTGATGGGAGGGAAGGGCGAATTTTCAATCAGCGCACTAATCATCATCATCATCATCATCATCTAGCACTAAAGTTTCCCAAACTTCAATCAGTATTCCATACGGGGACACCGCTTTCTTAAGTCCCATCATCTTTGATGCTTTCTACACCTCCGACAGCTTGATACACAATGCATACTTACAAGTGGATGCTCTCTCTTCCTTACTTCCAAATTGCCAATCTCCCCCACCATCCTCATTTAGGAGTTTTTGGAAACAGTCATCCCATCTCATTCTCATCTGTTTGATTTTTGTGATATGCTGTCTGCCTGCTGTAATGCATGTTTTGCTTTTTAGTATATCTAACCACAGCCAAATTGCATGGCAATAGCCAATAGCACAGTTGAGTGATTTGTAGATTTTGACGTTCGATTCTCCCAACATGAGCAACCATTTTGGAGTAAGATGCTTGTGTGATATAAATAATAGACAAGTTGTGCTTTCTCTCTTCATGTAAACTACTTTTCACTTTCTTTTCTGGAAGGAAAAGCTAGAAGATGCAATACATCTATTTTTCCATCCAAAGGACACCTTTCTCAAACTATTTTTCATGGTTATTCCTTTTTTTTACCTATTCCTCCTGGACAGATAATGGATGCAATGCAGTCCTATCCTATGATGTAAATTTTTGCAGATTACTAAGCAAACTGGACCTCTTCCATTTGTTTTCCTAAACTGTAAGTTGATCACTTTGACCTAATTACCTTGTCATCCTATTTAACAGGCTCTCTATCCCTAGCTGCAGCTTGTAGCTTGTGTGAAAATTGACAACAGAAGAAGTGGTATTCAAGACTTCTCACTTGTTTACATCTTCCATCTAGCCAAAGGTGGCGGGTGCCCTGAAGTGTCTTTTCCTCTGTAAGTCATCTACAGCAGTCATCTGTTTGAAAAATTAACCGCAAACTTGATCGGTTACATCCTCTTGTTTTGCCACCCTGCATAACATCAACTGCACTTTGATAGCGTCTATACTCTATAGAATCCCACCATAGTCTACCATTGTAATCGATTTGCCTGTTGCCTCTTGCTTGCAGCAGCATCTCTACTTTTTTTTGTTTACAGATGTACCTCATTGAGGCAAGCTGCAGACGTTCTCTATGTGCCGATGACAAACTGAATGAGAATTCCAGGTATTTTCTCTAATTTTACCGTGTTCTTCGCTAATTGGTACTTTTCATCAAATCCCTACCTCTTTTGACTTTCCCTTACTCTCACTCTTTAACCTTGTTCAAAGTTCCGCATGCAGAGGTGCTTTCCCTGTGCACGTAGGTGACAGCTACTGATGCTTTTCAATCGTTGTAGCTGAAAAGTCCTAATGATATCTGTTGCTGAAGCTATTTGTTTCACCACGTCTGTGTTTTTCATACTGCTATGTTTTTGGGATGTTATTCTTGGTTTATGATAACATGGTTTTCAAAATTATCAACATCACAAACTATCTATATTGTGTTTTATTATGAATTATTTGATCATCACAAACTGTTGTCTTTGATGTTTATATGTTTGTTGTATGCCCAAAAACCTAGATAAGCTTCTAACCTTTTTTGAAGACTATCCACTTTTTCTGTATTCTTCATTCAGGTTCTTTTATTTTTATTTGTTTGTTGCTGCCCATTAGCATACCTTAGAATTATGATGGATATATATATTTGTTTCATTTGTTTGAGATAAAGTGTTACCTAGTTGTAATTCTTGGTTAACGATAACATGGTTTTCAAAATTATCAACATCACACACTCTTAGTATTTGTGTTTTATTTAGGTATAGTATTATTCGATCATTACCCAGTAATTTTGTTTAGTCTTTGATGTGTATTTGTTTGTTGTATGTCTAAAAACCTTGATAAGCTTAAAACTTTTTTGTAGACTATCCACTTTTTCTGTATTCTTCATTCAGGTTCTTATTTGGATTCCGGTATGCATGGATGGATCATGGAAGTTGAGAAACAAGGATGTGATTCTTATGCCAAGTACTCGATGTACATTACTAATTTTAGGCAGAATATATTATGTGATGTTGTGGACAGGCTGAAGCAGTTGAATAGGATGAATATTGATTGCAGAAAATACTGATATTGGATCGAGGGGCGAGTCTTGACTTAACGATTATCGTTGCTCAATCGGTGACTTGTTGATAACGGGCTTAGGATGTGGAAATAGCTTTTTTGCTAAAAGATACGAGGGTAAGATTGTGTTGTTGGATTATTTCAATAATCTGGGTCACACATGTATTTATTAATGTGTTATGTTATCATTTATGATTTATTAAGTGGTCTAATAAAGTTTGGATTTAATAGGGTATTAATTGTAATGGAAATAATGTGCAGAAACAATTATGATAATTACCATCTTGATGAAGAGGCGAATTGGTAATTATATATTATTATATATTAATTAATTATATTTAATTAATTACTATAGAAGTAGAGTTCTGATTCCTGGTTACGTGTGTCATTAGATTTATTTTAGGATTTTTCTCTTTTGGCCTCCCCATCACCAGAGAGAGAAGAAGAAAAACAGCAGTTTCTCTTGTGAAATCCACACGCTAATTCAGAAGATCGAATCCGCTACAGTCATACTTCCAGCAATGATTTAGGTATGCTTCTGCTTCAATCTATTCCTTTTTCTGTTCCTTCTTAAATCAAATAGGTAATAAGGATTAGGGATTTAATTCGATTATTATTTAATTGAATATTGATCTTAACAAGCGGTATCAGAGCCGCCTATTTGGTATATGAGGGTTTAAAAAATTAAGAAAAATTTTCGGATTTTGATTCTTCATTAATTGCAGTTTCGGATTCAAAATCAAAAAGTTAAAATTTTTTGGAATTTTTTTTTTTCCGATTTTCGATTTTAATTTTGAGCAAAACTCGAATTTTTTGGGTTTTGATTTTCGGATTTTTCGGATCTAATCCGAAATTTGGTTTTCTGGATTTAGATCTGGAAATTTTTTTATCATTGAATCGCAAGATTCATTTCGGTATTTTTAGATCTGAAGATTTGATGAAAACCCATTCGGCTTTTTGGATTCTTCATCGATTCTCCATTATTGAATAACAGATCTGAAAGTTAAATATGGAGGCTAGTTCACGACAATTATCTAGATCCGATATCGAGTGACTGATCCTGAGCGTTTTGCGCTCAAGTGGCCGATCTCGATTGAAAATACAGAATCAATGAGTCTAGACTGGCGATACAGAGCATGACGACCACTGGCGATGAACTTTGGTTCTATGACGTTGGCCATAGATATGTTCTGTGGCGTTGGCTGCAAATTTGTTCTGTGGCGATGGATGTAGATGTGTTATATGGCGTTGGCCGTGAATTTGCCCTATGGCGTCGAGTATAACCTTGATTACCTTCCACCATGGGCATTATTCGGTGGCGACACCATGAAGGCTACCTGACGCCATGTGTATCACCCTTGATGCCATGAGGTGTTAAGCATAGTCAAAGGCTTCGCCTTTGACTTTCTCGCACCATAAGGATACATGACGGTGTTGAGTATAGCCAATGGCTTCGCCATTGACTTTCTCGCACCACAAGGGTATATAACGCCACGGACATAAGGACGCCACCAATAACTTAGCGCCACAGGTGTTGAGTATAACCAAAGGTTTTGCCTTTGATTTTCTCACACCATAAGGTTGTGGCGCTATCAGTTTCTACCGCTAAAAACATGAGGACGATGCCACAGACATATTAGTGCCACAAGTGTTGAGCATAGCCAAAAGCTTCGCCTTAGACTTTCTCATGCCACAAAGGCTACATGACGCCATAGGTTTGTGGCGCCACGGACACATTGACGCTATGAGCATAAGGCATAGGAGTATCAGTGGCCTCTCTCACACCTTCGGTTAAGTTTCGCCACAGGTACTCCTCCGCCATGAGTATTTATGTTGCCATGACTATTACCCTCTCCATAAGTATATGGCATGTTCATCGCCACAGGCATAAAGATTTTACCCTCGCCATAGACATAAAGCTTAGGAGTATCAGTAACCTCTCTCACACCTTCGGTTAAGTTTCGTCACAGTTACTCCTCTGCCATGAGTATTTATGCCACCACAGGGATAAGGTCGTCACAGACATTCCTACCACCACAGGCATTCCAGTCGCCACAGGCATAAAGCAACTACCCTCGCTGTAAGCAATTCAGTCGCCACAGGCATACTACCGCCATGGGGATTCAGGTCGCCACAGGCATTTTTGTCGCCATAGGCATAAAGTTTCCACCCGGGACAAGTCGATCACCGTATGCGATACATAGATAACGCGTTCACGCGTGTTTGGCGTCACACTTCATAAAACAAATTCAACACATTCGGGTAATCATTTCATGATTACACTAAGGTATTCTAGCAATTCGAATGAAGTAATCGAAACATGAAGTCACCAAAGTGACCTCTCCTGTCAAGATTTTTTATAAGGTTGTTAGATGTCTAATATTCAATATGGACCTGATCGAGACACGGTGTCACCAAAGTGGTCTCGCTGTCAACAGAAGTTTCAAATTGATATTAGATGTTAGTTGGAGTGTATTTTCATGCGTGTATCAGTTGGCCCAAAGGAAGACTCATACTTGACAGAAATGCACTAATACCTGTGATGGTGAACATGTAACAGTTGTTAGGCATTCCATGTGAATAATCTATCCGTCCAAAGATAGACTGATTATTTGTCAGGACTTACCGTTAGCGTTTGATCATTGCACCAAGATCACCACTAGCAGTTAATATTACTGTCCAAAGATTTGATATTAATATTGCCACGGTGTCTTGAGATGGGATGACCATTGTTTGAATTTGTTAAACCTTTGGATATATTATGCACTTACTTTTGGATATATTGTGTGCATGTACGTTGTCTGATACGTTCTACCATTTCTTTACAGCAAATACGGCGATGATATCTACCAACTTGAACTCCATTCCCAAGTTGAATGGAATAAACTTCCAAGATTGGAAGGAGAACCTTCTCCTAGTACTTGGCTGCATGGATCTAAACGTTGCACTACGGATAGAGAAACCTGCTTCTCCTACGGATGAAACTTCCCCTGTTGATAGGGCGAACTATGAGAAGTGGGAATACTCTAATCGCATGAGTCTTATGGTAAAGCGTAGCATTCCGGAGGCATTCAGGAGTGTCGTCCCTGATGACATAGACGATGCTAAAGCTTTCCTTGTCGATAATGAAAAGCATTTTACCAAAAATGATAAGGCGGAAACAAGCACCTTATTAAGGAGCTTGCTTTCCATGAGGTACAAAGGCAAGGGAAATATAAGGGTTACATTATGAAAATGTCTCATCTTACTTCAAAATTGAAGGCCTCAAAGTGGTGCTATCAGATGGTTTTCTGGTACACTTGGTCCTAATTTCTCTACCTCCGCAGTTCGACCAATTTACGGTCAACTATAACTGCCAAAAGGAGCAATGGACTCTAAATGAGCTCATTTCTCATTGTGTGCAAGAGGAAGAGAGGTTGAAGC
>JAOWBR010165311.1:0-11875 GCA_028571145.1 Dionaea muscipula
ACTTAGATTTTTTTATTATATAGATATATTATTTTTTATTTTATATTGATTTAACTGATTTATTGATATTAAAAAAAAAAATCAAACTCAATCCTTCCTTCTACAGAAAAAGAGAGAGGCAGGAAATGAATTTTAGAATGAACAATAAAATCAAACATGTTTTATATTCTAGAAAAATACTGTGCATGTGGGATAGCTAATCCTTATCCCACATGCACAGTAAAATCAAACACGGCCTTATAGATTTATTTATTACCATATGCGGTTGCGTTGTTCACCCTTTATTAACAGTCAATATTCGTGCTGATGGAAAAGGACGCCTCAATTAACTGCACCGAAACAAGAAATGCTAAATCAGGCAGGATCACGACTCGGCGGCGTGTCATTGACCAATGACGATGTCTATAAAAAGCTACGCAGGAACCAGGGTGTCGATCAACTCAAGATCAGCGAAGGTTATCAACTCTTTCTCTGTGTTTTTCCATCGTTGAAGAGCCCTAGCTCGCTGATTTAGCCCTTCATCCCACTCCCTGCACATCTTCCAATTCGGGTTCCGGTAATCTCTCATATTTTCCTTCTCCCTTTCTCTTTCATTTCCTCTAATCTTCATAAAAACCATTGCTTCCGGTATTCTAACTGTAGATTCATTTCCTCTAACCATTGCTTCCGGGACCCTGCTTTTTGCAGCATGTGAGTTCAATTTCACTTTGATTTCGTTCCCATGTTGCAAATTCTAAATGGGTATAGCTCAAGTTTGATTTTCCAGATTACCCATGTGGAAACAAATTCCATCTTTCTTATAATTAGTCTGTATTTTCTTTCTGTAATTTTCTGGTGCACATGCTTCATTTGAATGTTGAGCTATATTGAACTATTGTTGGGTCATTGATCATATTATGATGTTGATATTCGATTGGAGATTTGATGGCAAAACTTGTGTAGCTTTGTTAGTTCATTATTGTTCAAGTGTTCTTATTCTAGTTTAGTTTAGGTTAGTCAGCGCACTATAATTCTCGGATGATTATAATTGTCGGATCTTATGTACATGTATCTGTGTAGTCAAACCCACCCAGTGGGAAGTGGCCGTATTATTGTTGTTGTATATTCGATTGGAGATTGGATTTTTGCTATTGTTTGTTTGCTGCTTGCCGGATAAAATGTGCTGAATTCATATTCATGCCTCTTTGTGATGGCAGAGGAATGGCTAGCTTTCCTTTGGATGTGATCATTGATGTACTTGCAAAGTTGCCTGTGAAGCCTCTGATGCGGTTCAAGTGCGTTTCTAGGTCTTGGAACAACATAATAAGTGACCCAGATTTTATGAAACTTCATCTGAAGCAATCTCTTGAAACCAATTCGCATATCAATCTCATAATCGGAAGCCCCTTACAGTTCCTTTACTCATTAGACCTTGAAAGTAATCAACGTACCAAACTACATGAGCCTTTTGGTGGCCTGAAGAGTTCTCCATCAATTGTAGGCTCATGTAATGGCTTGCTTTGCCTCCGCTACAATGATTCTGACCATACCCTTGTTTTGTACAATCCAGCTACCCAATATTACAAAAAGCTTCCACCTTCATGTAGAGAGTTGCCTAACTACTCCATGGTTACTGGGTGGGGAGACATTGGGTTTGGTTACCATAGTGCTTGTGATGATTTCAAGGTTGTCAGAATGATTCAGTTTCCAGGCATGGAGGGTTTCCGATATCTAAGTGTTGTTGAGGTTTACAGCATGAAAATCGACTCATGGAAGCGTGTTCAATGCCCTCCTTGTCTTGTCATTTGTCATAGTGTAACAGCTGCACTTGTTAATGAATTCTTACATTGGATAGGGATCGAATATCCTGGCTCTGATAGCTATTATTCGATCGTTAGCTTTAGCCTTGCAGATGAAAGTTTTGCCAAGGTACCTCACCCCAAGCTTGATCCTAAGCATCGTGGCCTAAATCTAGGAGTATTAAATGACTGCTTATCACTGATGGTTCATCATGAAGAATATAGCGATGTATGGATGATGAAAAATGATGGGGTGGAGTCTTCATGGATTAAGTTGTATCGTATCCCGCTAGCTAGAGTTGATGGGCCATACTGTAATGCAAAGCCAGTTGCCTATTCAAGAAGCGGTCGAGAACTATTCTTCTGGCTGAGAGGCAAGGGGCTCTTTTCATTCGACATAGAGGACAGGTCATTCAAGCAAGTTGACATACACGGTTTTTCTACAAATTCTACAAAGAACGAGGCGATCCTTTGTGTGGAAAGCCTAGTTCAACTAAAGGATGGATGCAATGTTACTAGAAAGGAGAAGGTATATAAAAGCACGCCTCATCTTTATTAATTTCTAAGGTGTCAAACATAAGCAAATCTTCCATTAAGGATGTCCTTAATAGTGAAACTAGTGTGAACTTTGTTTGACTGTTGGATTTGGCAAATCAAATGCTCAGATTAATTGGTAGTGGACGAATAATAGTATTGTTGGTAGTGGGTGAATAGTGAAATGAACAGTAACTTCAAGATGTAATCTCAGTCTTTGATTTGTCAAATTCAATGGCCCCAAAAGGACTGCACTACTGTTCATTTGTGAATGTCCGCAATGAAAGTGGAGTTGTCGAATATAACGCTTTGCATTCTGATTCCCAGAAGAAAGAAAGATCGAAAGGAAATTAGGAAATATCTCGGGATCGGGTGTTTCTGTGTAAGAGTCTCACAACATGCTTAGAGCTCTCTCTTCATGTCTTTCGTTATTGCCCATTATCTTGTACCAAGATGATAATTGTTAGACATGAGGGTATTGCTTTGCTTGGTGACAGCATTTGTGAGAACATTGATTGTAAACTCTAAGTAAGCCACGTACCTGACTAGGAGAAAATTTCTATCATATTGCTGCGATGCAAACATAATGGTACTGGAAATAGAACTGAAGAGGCTGTCATCTTTTGACACTTTCTTTCAGTTCATGAAACGGTGTATAGATAGAAAAGCGGAACCAGAAAGTTCTGCAGAAGAGGTAAATTGGCATCAACACATTCATGTTTTTGTTGCTTCCTTCACCTGATAGTGGATATAGAGTTCTAATCTTTTGGATACCAGGAATCGGGAATAATCATTAGTTCATTTAGTGATTTTAAATACCCATATGCGTTATGAGTCACGTGTAGTCGTTCTGTTCTTTTCTTTGTTAATAAGTCTCAAATTTTGTAAGCTGCTCTTCCTTTCTAGCTTTTATATGAGCATAATAGAATTCTGATCTCTTAACAATGATTCCTCGACAGGGAAAGCTGTTGAACTGAAAAACCCAGGAATCAACACCAAATGCCTGCTTGATCAAACACCGAAGATCATAAACTGAAGAGCCCATGAAACAGCACCAGATAGATATCATGCCTTGTAATGGGTACAAGTTCAAGGAGTGCTTCCTGTGATGACTTCTGCAAGCGATGTTGAATATTTAACTTCTGTTTCTTCTGTATATTGCAACTTGTAAGTAACTAAGTTCTTCAACTATGGCTCTTTCGGTGTTGATACTTTGCTACACAGAATGGCGGTGTTGTCACATAGCAGATGGAGCAGTCCATTCACATAATTTCTAATATATATCTCAACCCAGAACGAGATTATCACAATCGAACCCCCTATGAGAGAGCGGATTGTCGAATAAAAGGGGAAGGAACTGGGAAATCAAATTCCCTTCTAAACCCAATTCAAGAATTACGAATTTCTTCAAGGCTGGGTGACCGCCGGCTCCAGCTGGAATCTCTGGTTAGCCCAGATTACAGCGAGTTTAGCCGTTAGCGGGCAGGCAACAACAGGTGACCAACAAGCCAAAAGCCTTAGCAGGAGATTCCCAGACCTAAGGATGGACAAACGGGGTTAGGAACAACGGGTCCGAACCGAATAGTGTCAAACGATCCGGTTCTATTCAGTTTCTTATTTTTAAAATATAAAACTCGGACCGAACCGGACCGTAAAATTTTTAAATAGGACTAGGTTTAGTTCCAGGTTCCATGAAATTTGAACCTGAACCGACTAAGAGTGGACAAAAACAAGGTCAGAAGCCACGGAACTGAACCGAACCGAACCGTAAAATTTTTTTAGCGGTTTGGTTCAAGGTTATATGAAATTTGGACCAGAACCGACTTATGTTTACCTCTACCCAGACCGGCCATGCTAAGGAGAACGGCAAGTGGAGGACTCATTTGTTTTAGCTAAGGCAACGGACTTAGAAAAGATGATCAATCAAATGAGTACCAACAATGCAATCTATGATGGCATACCACTTGCTACTGATACAACTACTCTCGCTTACGAAGAACGATCAAAATACAAGCACCAGCAGAGGGAAGTTGATAAGTGTGGGAAATGTGTGGTGGTGTCTCCGAATTTTGAGTGTAATGGATTATTTTTTTTTATATGATTTCGCTTCACGGTTCAGTTTACTGCTGTTTTGAACGTTCGTGTGCAGGTGGATGATTTTTGCCTCAAAACGAGTGTTGAAAATTTATGGAGAAGATCAGTACTTAGTGGTCTAGTACTCGTGGGCACGTTATCTTAAATACTACTACAAGCACCAGCAGAGGGAAGTGCTCCTTCCTGGGGTTATAGGAGAACAGCAAACGTAATAAGAAGAAAAGAAAATAGATAATCTTCACAAGTTGGAACACTTTTATTTGCATCATTTCATCTGTTGTCTAAGCTCAAAAGCATCGTCTCAACACAACGTGAGCGATGCACGAAACCAAACTGTTTATATGTAATCGGCACCGTTTCCAGATCCCAAGTGCTCCAAGTCTGGGTGTGTTCCACCACCAGGCCTCCTTGGAAACCTAAAAAGAGAACAGGGAAAGGAAAGAAAAAGTTCAATGCTGCATGCATCAAGTTCTTCTGCATCAACCACAAGAGTCTACACAATCTACCACCCTCCATATAAGGAAGGCTCGGGTCACAAGATGCCGACTAGGCCATTCAAAGTTACATGGGTCACAACGAGGAAGAATCAATCTTTCCTCGCCTGGATTTCAATTTACTGCATCGTGTAAGTGCAACTGCATGTTTTAATCCACACAATCAATGTTTGCTGCATAGTATAGTATTAGTACCTACCTTGTAAAACGAGATGGCTCAAAGCCAGGGATACCAGGAGGCCCATAAGGATCAAATCGAGCACCGGGAGGTACATTGCTGTTACAAAATGATGATATAGAATTAGAAATTCCCAATTTCCCACATTTTCCGATTCACCATATAAAGATTAGGGTTGAATAATACTTACAGTCCCCCACCTGGGAAGCCTGGTTGTCCACCTCTACCTCCGAACCACCTCGGGTCATCTGGGCCTGTTAACATGTTGAGAAGTGTCAAGCACTGCAAAGAAAATAGATTACCATTCTCTAAAGCTGTAGGAAACAAACGTATTTAACGAACCAAGTAGCAGGCTCCCTTCACCGCCAATGCCAAAACCACCACTGCAAGTTAGAAAGATAATGTTGTCAAGATTCAAAGAACTAGCAAGCCGAGAGACTACAATCATGTTAGAAAATGAATCAAGGAGACATATTAACTAACGAATCAAGGATAGCAACACACCTTGGATACATTCCCGCGCCAGGTCCTGGAAAAAGATCACTACTACCCGCAGGATGAACTGGAGGAACCACTACTCTGTAAGGGTGAAAAAGAATATGCATGAAATGCCTATCATGACTTTGTATCACAGGATGGGTATCCATGTTAATAAAGCAGATGAAAAAAGTACAATGTAGACAAAAGTTCTTTTCATGAGCAAGAGTAAGGCAGTCAGTGAACAGAACTGAACATGTTACCTGCATAAAATTAGACAGAAGATGGCAGAAAGCATATAACCAACTAAAACATTAGTGCAAGACAATCTTAAATACAGTGTTATCCATTATTATAAGTTGGATATATTTATTGTTATATATTATTATACCTAGCTCGAATCTAATATTTGGATTAGGTTAGGGGCTTAGGACAGTGCGTGTTAGATAACCGACAGCCAACGCACTATATTTGTCGGATCCTGTGTTCATGTGTCTTGCGGATGTCTCCTGTGGATACGTGTTGCCAACTTCACCTAGTGGGAAGTGGTCGCGTACGATGAATAATCTTACATTAATTAAAACAGATTTACTACTAATGCAACTTTAGGCAAGAAGTTCCACTTGAATATCTTTATGTCCATGACATACTAGTTATTATTTTCAGTGACAATTATTACCATTTTTCTTTCGAACCTTTTTTTGTCAAGGTTTTTCTTTTGCATGTTGGTGGCCATAAAATAATAGTCTAGCAATTGAATAAGACAATTTTGATCATTCAAGTAGGATTGGTTTTCTTGTTAGTTTGTGTTGGTTCTCTTCTGTGTCTTTTCTCCTTGCTTTTTCCTAAGAAAATTAGCTTTGAAGTATTAAACTCTCCATTAAGGATATACGCTCAGGTCCAGAATCACGAGCGATATCTTATTCTCTTCATCCATTCCCCTCATACCAGCAGCAAGCAAGATGCAACTCCATGTTGAAAACTATATGAACTCAGACGAGATTCAGAACCATTTATGTTTCAGAATATGAAAATATTCAAAAAAAAAAAAAAAAACTTCAATAACTTCATGATAACAATGAGAACCCCAAAAAGCAGGAAAAAGAGGAAGGTTGGAGCAGACTGAAGCCAAAGAAAAATAAATATACTACGATTGATGCTACTGTGCAATATATTAAATTTATCAACTCATAAACAAGAATAACATACTAAAAAATGAGTGCACCTAAAAATGCATAAGAAGTTCCATAGAGGACAAAGATCGTTACCCTTGGGGAAAATCACGTGGGCCTTGCGGCTCGTTTATTACAGCATCAATATGTGAACTAATACTTTCCTGATGAGTTGACCTACAAAAATAGACAAAAGAAAGTTTCTTACTAGTAGAATTAACGGATTCCAATGGAGGACAAACCTCAGTTCTCATATGAAATTATTATAACTTTTCATAATTAATTGGATGAATTTCATTGTCAAGTCAATAACTGACACCATCTGTAGTATTTGTCTTCTAAAGGGCCAAGCAATGAACTCTCAAACTTGCAGAAGATGGTTTATTCCAACAATATGACCAATAGATTGCATTGTGCCGGATGTTCCACAACTGAACATCAAGACTAAACGGTTTGAAATAAAAAGGAAGACAGAGAACAAAGATGTTGATACTGATGTCCGCTGAAACGAGGACAAGGAATAATACATGGGAGACAAATGACATTTTCCTAGAAAAGCTATCGTGCTACCTGCAAAGGATCAATTGTAGCCTGAATAGGGAGGCTATAAGGGTAATGGACCCATGAATTTTCAATTTGTTTGATGATTAACTTTTGTATAAAACAAAAAGCATCTGAACAAGATAAAAGTACCAAGAATTTAAGAAGAGAATGTAAGGGATAAGAGGAAGCAAAAGAAGCATTGAGTACCTCAAGTGCTGCTCTCATCATGTAGAAATAAAGAGGGAAGCATGACTAACCTAATGATTTCATACCATTAAGTACCAGCTTTTGCCACATCCACAAACTATGGGGATGAGACATCTGCTCAACTAAAAAACGATTCTCCCTATACAAATTCTCAAGGTAATACATATAGACAAGCTCAAAAAATGTCACCGACATTGAGCAATTCACTCAATAACCAAGTGCACTGAGGATCTTTAGAAAGAAGATCACAAACATTCAAAGATCCATCATTTACCCTTATTATTGAGTAGCAAAATGGCAACCCAAACAGAACAAATGGAGAATAGCAGTTCCTAATTGCAAATTCAGGAAAAAAAAAATTTCTCTTAGAATGTTTCTCAGAAAGTGAGATGGATCAATAGTGTAACTCCAACATGACACCATAGAATCTCATAGCTTGTAGATACAGCTCACCGGGCAGCAAACAAGCAAGGTAAAGAGATGTTCAAATACACACCTAGATGAACCAGTTTTGGAACTACTTTTTGAAGGGCCATCAAGTCTTGACAAAATTTCTGAATCCAAACTGCTTATTAGCTTCCCAAGATTCTTGTACAGTGTGTTATAATTGCTTCCAGCATTTTCCGCAACGTAATCATCAATGCTGCCAATTCATTTCCAGAAAAAAAAAAAAGAAAACCAGGAAAACGTAATCATCATTCATCAATGCTGTCAACATGTTTCCAAAAAAAATAGAAATGTAAATGTTGCACCAGGAAAACGACTTAACATTCGCCGCCAGAACAACATTCAATTGAGCAGGGAAAACCACACTAGGATCATTGTAGGAAATGAATGCGTAGAAACAACAAAGTGAGCATTATTGCGAGCAGTAGGAGAAAAATCAAATATACAAAGGATAGAAGATGCATAAAGAATTGAGAGCTGAATCTATCGCATAACAAAGGTCACATGCAAAAGTCGAAATATTTCTTTAACCATCACAAGGGTAAGTTTCCACGTTTGATAGCCTTGACCCTTCCTACAACGGGCAGCTCCTCTACAGGAAATATGGAAATGTTCAAATTTAAAACTGAGTCAGTAACTTGGTACGTCAGCAGCTCTTGCACATTTCACATCTTTAGAGATAGGTACTTGCATGGCATATGGGATTTTTCATTGTGTCCATGTTGGGCCAAAGCGTCTCAAACTGTCAAGATGGGTGTCCAAGTACTGACTTTTCCATAAATGAGTTTATATAACCTACGACACAAGTACCAATTTTATTCTCACCTTTTTACAAAGTAGTAAATGAATTCATTATACTCTCGCCTTTTTATTCTAGTGTCAATTTTACCAACAAAATCAAAGTGATGTTTAAAACATATGAGCCAAAGTTAATGTTGGGGTAGTACGATATTATTTCCCATGGTTTCCACATTCATCTTTTCAAGAATTATTTATACATTTGGTTGGCAAAGCTAACAATTACACTAAAACAAAAGCTGAAAACAAGACTGACATAATTAAAGTAGAGAATAAATTTGACACTATCAAAAAGATGAGAATAAACCTATTTACTTTTTCGCTATTATAGGCTAGAAAAAGGATCCTACTGTGCAGAATTCAAGATTGATTCGATAATCCAATCCCAGTTATCCCAGGTTGGACAAGCCTGAGCTCAACGGCGGCCATCAACTTGTCTTGTATTTTACGATTTAGGGAACTAGGGTGCAATTATTGCAACAAGCAGTTCTCTGTTGTCTTCTCTAGTGGAGAGGTAAGGTATAACGGTATAGCAGCTTGGATTCCCTACAACACTGTTTAGCCGTCTCGCGATTATAGTGTATCACGACTTTCATTTATTGGTACATTAATAAAGAAATTCATTGCCACTGATATAATCAACAGTAGAAGCAGAATAAATGACATAAAACATATTATGTGCCCGAGAATAGAATGGGGAGTGAAGTTGAAGAATCCCTAATAGGCAGTGAAGTTTGAAGAACCCCTAATAGGAATATACTTGGTCGTCTTTCAAAGGCATTAGGCATCATCCTCTTGGGCTGCTACACAGGAGTAGTTGACACATTAAGGATAACAGATAGGCCACTGTAATGGTGTTTTCTCTATGCACACATAATTCATATCCCTATTGGCAGTTCACTTGTCTCAAACCATTCTACTGATATAAGTGAATCATTGTCGATGAACTGCAAAAATAAAGATCACTTTGTATATAAATTTCATTCCAAGTTATAACGGCTATAACACATAGGTTACTAGTGGATCTAGGTATGAGCAATCCATGGGCTCATCTAGCTTATAACAAGCAGTTAATTTCACGAGTTTTCTGCAAATGATTCAGGATTCGGCGTCTAAAAAGTAAAGAAAGATAAGCACACACAAGCACCACAATAGAAAGCTAAGCAATTGTTTTAGGTTCAAGGGATTAGTCAGTCGATGCAAGTGTGCGGACCGAGATTTCTAGCTCACCCATAACCCATCTGAGGGAAGTAACATCTTGAGCAGGCCACATATGAGGGTACCTGCTAGTTTCCTCCTGAACTTGCACCGATCTTTTTATCAAGAGGTGCATAAGTTATTTTATAGACATCAACAGCTCTTATAGCAGTTGATTTCATTACAAAATTCATCATTTTAGTTGCCCTTGTCAATGTTTGACATAATATTCTGATATGCACATAATTATAATATCCCAAGGGGTACTCTGATGTCTTTATGGTAGTCTAATATATTTTGGCATTTCTCGATAATTCAAATTCAGAGATATATCTTCCAAGTTTCCAACCGCAGCGAATTCCCAACACAGAGCGGAACTTCCACATCCAGATTAAGGTATTCTCAATACGAGACAGTGAGACAAAATAGGTGATCATATGAGAGAAAGGGAATTACTTGATTTCAAGGTGAGTTGCTTCAGAACCATCGCTGACAGCATCAACTAACAACTTATCTCCCATCAGCAAACACTTCACCAGCACTTTCTTGTTACCCTTTTCAGGATCTAAGTAAACGAAGGCGTACTCATCATCGAATTCATTCCAACGATCGACTCCCACTTCCTCTGTAAATCCCCGAAGAAAGAAAAACAAAACCCAGAACCCAAAAGGATTTAAATTCAAAAACCCAAGTCAAAATCAAGCAAAAGGAAGAGGAGAAAACATGGGGAAAGGGGAATCATAATACCTGTGGAAGGGGAAGAAAGAGCTGATTCGGAAAAAGCAGGAGGGCCAGTAGAGTTGAGGACGAACCCGGACGCAACAAAATTGGAGTGGACGGCGAAAGCTACCTTGTCGGCGTCGTTCCGGAAGTTGGGTCTTGATGCCCTGATCACTGCGAGCACTGATTTCTCCTCCACCATGATTCCACGAGCAGATTTGTACTCTCTCGAAAAACCCTCTTCCAGTGGTGAACACGAAGACGGAAAAATTGCGGGTGGGTGTGAGTTGGGGAAGACGACGAGGTTGGGAGCGGTGCGCAAGGAGGGGCCCAGCGGTTCGGTAGCGGAAGCGGTGGTTGGGGTAGAAGATCTGAAGATGAAACGAACGGAGGCTGGCTGTGATCTCACGAAGCACAACGTCGCCTTGGGCCTCAAGTAATTGACGGCCCCAAATGCAGAAGCTCCCAACGTAGCTGTGGTGGTAGCTTCGCATACACACATACATGTAACGTTCAAATTTCAGTTAAAAAATCTAGCACAAGTAATCAAGCTCAAAATTTACATTGAAGTTTATTAGTTTAATTCGATTTTAAAAACTATTAATGGTTCTTCAGTGAGTTCCAAGACGTATATGGTTGTTGGATGTTGAGACTTCTCCAGTTAAGGAAAAGAGTTTTTGTTGGCAAATTTTGGAATGGAAAATGAATGGATGGTCACGTGGGAATAACACTGTGAAAAAGTTTGTAAAAACCATTTTTTAGTAGATAAAATTTGATTGTTTAAGTAAGCGCATTAGAAATTTAGGAGGGGGTTCAAACCCACATCGGACAAAGAGAGAAATATATGTGTGCATATATCTTTAAGTTTTGGTTGATCACAATTTAAACGACACGACGACGCATTTGTTCCTTATAGTCTCCTTGGTACTATTTGGACGATTTTCAGCAAGAGCCCCAACATGAGCGGGATGCAGTGAGAGCGGGGTGCTGCTTGCCCAACACATGTGAGGCACGTGAGAGAGGAAGGTGGGGACAGGGGGCTCCATAGGGTAAGACAGTAGGGATGGCAAAGGGACGGGACGGGGTGGAGGTAGGGTCCCTCATATTCATACCCGTCTAAAATTTTCATACCCGCCACCCGCCCCATACCCGTCACGGGTATGATTTTTATATCCGTACCCGTACCCATGGGTACAACATTAAAACCTTATCCGCCCCACCACCCGTTTATACCCG
>JAOWBR010165322.1:0-11874 GCA_028571145.1 Dionaea muscipula
AAAGAAAATAAACAATAAACCCTTGATTTGGTTTTGATCGGATGGCTGTGGTGTGTTGTCACCAGATTTGTCATCAATTTTGTCCCTTTAACCCCACCGTATATATATATATATATCGGGGGAGTTATTTTGACACATCCAATTACACCGAATATTTGCTGTTGATTTACCCTATTGAACGGTTCAGATCAATAGATAGATTTTTAGAAAATGATAAAAAAAAAGAAAAGAAAAGGAAAAAGGAAAAACAAGAAAATAAAAAGATAAATCCTAAGGGGCATCTGAGCTGTTCAAAGGGGTAAATACAACGACAAATATTCAGTGTAATTGAATATGTAATATATATATTATTATCGTTGTTGCATCAAAAAATCGTAGGTCAACGTCAAAAGGGGTAGATTTATTACCGTCCCCCAACCCAAAGTAGACAGTTATTTAATTTTTTTATTTTTTTTCCATTTTCCTTTTTGGCTTTCCATGCATCACATCATCACATGCAGCACATTTTTTTGCTTTTTTATTTTTTTTTTATTTTATTTTTTCTTTTGTTCTTACTTTATTTTTTAATATTTTTTTTTTTTTAAATATAATCAAAATTTTTATTTTAAGATAATTTTCTTCCTTCATCACTCCTCATCTTCATCTTCACTTTTTTTCTACCCTCACTCATAAGAAACATAATTCATCAACATTTAATATTCTCCTTTCAACACTCTATGTCATCAATCCTCATCTTCACCTTCACTTTTTTTCTTCTTTCTCTTATAAAAAACACAATCCATCTACATTTAATTTTCTCCCTTCATCACTCCATGTCATCAATCCTCACATTTATCTTCACTTTCTTTCTTTGCTCTCTTATAAGAAACACAATCCATCAATAATCTCTTCATCACTCCATGTCATCAATCTTCACATTGATCTTCATTTTCTTTCTTTTCTCTCTTATAAGAAACACAATCCATCAAAAATTAATCTTCTTCCTTCATCACTCCATATCACCAATCCTTACATTTATCTTCACTTGTTTTCTTCCCTCTGTTATAAAAAGCACAATCAATCTTCTCCCTTCATCACTCCATATTATCAACCTTCTTCTCTGTCTCTCTTTTTTTCTGTCTTCTCTAATTATAAAAACCCCAATCCACTAATATTTGGTGGATCTTTCTTCATCACATATAATCTCTTGATAGAACATTATGGTTGAGAGTAATATTTCAAGTGATGAGAGTGTTAACCAGTATCGTCACGACTATACACCCGAATTTACTACACATGATCAGGTTACTTATCCAATGTTATATTCTTATACATACTCGTAAAAATTTTGTTCATATACATATTTATTTATTTATTTTGAAGATTTTTCCAACAAGAGAAACTATGTTAAATTGGATGTGAATAGTTGGTCGTAAAAATGGTTTTGTGTTAGTTATTGATAAATCAGCAAGCTCGACAGCCACTAGACTTCATAAATATCTTGCAGACGGACAAAGTTTACAAAGAAAAACTACATCAAATAAAAATGAATGTCTATTTGCATTACGAGGTATACCCTATAAGACAACAATCAGTATTATATGGGAGGTAAAATTTACAAATGTTCTCCATAACCATGAACCGATAGATTGTTTTGAGGGGCATGAGTACCCATTAAGACTAAAACCAGCGGAGAATGATTTGGTGATCGACATGGCCAACAACACCGTCCCACGTTTTATTCTTGGCATTTTGAAAAAAAAAGAGACAATTCAAACACAACAGGTATTGACTGTTTTATTATTCTTATGATTATTTATGTTAATAGTTTTATCAAATATAACCCATAAATTTCACAGGTATTAGGAGCATATACAATGTCATCGCAAGACACAAACAAGACAAACGTAGTGGTCCGAATTTCACACAATATGCATTATCTTTATTGACGAGTAAAGGATATGATTTTAGAACAAATCCAACCACCAATAAAATCACAGATATTATCTGGACTCATCCACAAAGCCTAGCGGTATACGTGATTTTTTCGGCTAACCGGGTTCGATCAGTTGGTTGAGCGAAGCTGACGGTTGACTTAAGCGATCTCACATAAAGTAGCAAACAAGCTCGGAAAAATCTCTCTCAAAAAAATCGTTCTGATACTTAAATAAGCAAGTAAAGGTGGAAAGTCGGAAGCTCCTAAGAAAGAGGATAACCGTATAAACTAAAGTAGGTAGATAAGTGAGATAATAAATACATACCTAATTGGTGGTTAGGAAGAAGTATTTATAGATCCCAATGGTCAAACTGTATAAGTGTCAAAATCTCAAAAAAATCTCGAGATGCCATCGGGACTGAATGAAGAATCCAAAGAGCTGAATGAAATCATAATGAAGTGTTTCACAAACATCATCCCACACTCCTCTATATACAACTAATTATCCCAAAATCTATACCATGTAAAGAATTCAAATCATCAACATGTAGATTCAGAAACCAATGAGAGACTTCGAAAGAAAAGAACATCAGGACAAATATTTGACAGATCCACTACAATTTCAATTGAACATCAAGACATGGAGACACCGCGCTGCAGCTGATCATAAAAATCTCTAACACAACATGAGAATACAACTCCAACCCACCATGGAAAAAGATCCTGCGTCTATATTTAAATATCTTTGTAAATCTATATAACAAAGTAGGACACAATTTAAATTTATCTACCTCTACACTGTCCTACGTAGACAATTGTAAAATGATAGAATATACTAAATTAGTATATGACATCCCAAGACCGATCCCTTTATGCTAAATTCACCAAAGACATACTAAGGGTAAAAATACTAACCTGGATCCATGAGAACGGTCGTTGATAGCAGCGAAGCGGAGAGGATGATGGTGAGGACGAGGATGACGAATCGATCACGAACGCCGGATGGATCGATGGGTCTTTTGGTCTTCCACTCAAGTTCCTCTAGTTTCTCTTTTTTCTTTCTCTCTGATGTGGAAGAGAAAGAATGAAATCACGAGGAAGAGAATGGGGCCAAAACCCGCATCTTAAGCCCTTATATACGGGGGCGTGGCGGGTTCCCATAACATCCAAAATGCTCCCGTATTTAACCCGATTTCCACACTAACCGATAAAATCCACATTCAATATGAGTAGTCTAAATAGTCCATCCACGTATATAAAATACACGTGCACAATTGATCACTTTAATTGACCTATATATATAAAATTGAATAACTAATATAGTTGGCATATATTAAATAATATATTTGCCCACTATATGACATTAGGAAATTAATATTTTCTAACACCGGTCGCACTCGGGAGGGTGTGTGTCAGGTATGATGCTCCTTCAGTGCTCAAATATCAAATGAAAGCACATACCAAATAAGGATGCAAGACAAGAACAATGATAATCAAACCTGAGAAAAGTTTGATTGTATACAGTGCATAGGTTTGTGAACAAAGGAGTCGGTTCTTTCTTGCTACCTATGGCTTTTGATTTTTCTCTCTGCCACGCACACTGCTCATATCAGTAACACAGGTTTTAACAATGGTGAAGATGCATAAATCAGATAAGATCATTCTCAAAGGGAAAATAAAGTTACTTTGGCTTTATCACCATTTCGAGCAATATCGCATGTCAAGGCTTAGTCTCTCAGGTCACTCTTATTTCCTTCTTTGAATGGTAACAGACATCTTTTCTTTTTCAAGGTCAAATATTCCATAAACCACTTTAGAGTTTATTTGGGTAAATGGCAAAAGGCTATTAGGTCAATAGTTTGGGCTAGGATAAAAACTCTTTGGTAAAGCTGAATTCTTTTTCTATCTCAGGTCAATCGACAGGAGCATCTCAAAGTCTAGGTGAAACCAACAAAAATATTTCACGTTCATTTAAAAAAATAGTTCGTGTCCAGTTTTCTCTGCACAAAGGGGTCGGTTCTTTTGACCACAAATGTCACTGGACGGTTGAAGGACAACAGTAACGTATGTGTATCCAACTTATCCAGATTTAATCACATTAGATTCAAGCCTTGCTGATCGTGTTTAATCGTGCTCCCTTGACATTTTGTGGTCTTCCCAATGCCTTCTCTTGGTTGTGCACATCTCCTTGGTTATGTTTGGTCTTCATGTAACATTGTCCATGCTTAAATAACTTTGCTCAGTTCTATACATCTTGACTCCCCTTTGCATGCTCGTGGAGTCCATGACCATCATCCATTCTTCACAACTCATTTGTGATGTTCCATTTGATCAGCTTATCTTAGTGACTTTTCTAACAATAATTTCTGTTACAAATAATCCTTGTAAATGCATTAAATAATTATGCACTTATTTGTTTGATAACCATCAAAACATAATTCGTGGGTCAACAATTGTATATGATCATAACTATTAATTTTTTTGTAGGATTTTAAATAAATATTGATAAGAAGTTTTTAATAATAAAATAAATGATGTATGTTTATAAATAATTATGTGAATTTGTTATCAATATATCATTACTCTATGACTATTGGCGTAGGAAAAATAAACGGACGAGAAGAGGAGGACCATCCACCCCCACCCACCATGTGGCCAGTAGTAAAACCTTAACAAAATCAATGAGGCTACAAAACGATTCCAACAATTGCCTATTGCCCAATTGATGATATAATAAATTTTTTTTTTTTTTTTTGTCTTGTCTACTTATGATCATCATAATAATAATGATTTAAATTCCTACCGAAATAATCAATAAATATTGAAATATAATAAACAAATATGTAATTATATAATATAAAAAAAAACAATTTATGAACAAGTTATATATAGATGCTGTTATAACACTCAAAACACTAAAATTAATAAACAAAAATGGTTCAGGTAATTGTCAAGACAATTTTATTGTAATTTAACATTAATTGTATACAGAAAATTTAATTTAAGTCTCTTTCGAAAATGGATTCCCAAGATGAGGGATTGCATAGAATAAATAAATAAACGGCCGACAAAAAATACTTAAATTATCTCGTCGGTGGAATATTCAAGCTCCAAAATAAAGATAGGTGATTACAGGTGTGTATAAATGTTTTAAATTTTTTTTTAAAAAATAGTAGTATATTAAGTTTTTTAAAAGAATAACAAAATTATATTACCTTTTTATAAAAATATTTTCGATAATATTACTGTTTTTATTTTAAAAATGATGAAATGGTAGAATATTATCGTTTTTATTTTTAAAAAACGATAATATAGTACCATTTTATTTAAAATAAATTTAAAAAATAGATAAAATCACGACATTGGGGTGTGCGTTGAGCATTCTCTAAAATTAACGTTCAAATCTAGTAATTATCCAGTTAAAAAAGGACGAAAAAAGGGGGAGTGAACCACCATCTCTCTCCTTTCTTGTGGGTAGCGGTGATAGTGAAGTGCCCACTACCCAGCAAGGAAGGAATACAGCTCAGAGAGAGAAAGAGGGAGAGCAGTGAGGTGATTGAAGCAAGGGAAATTAGTCCACTTTCTCTCTCTCGCTTCTCTTTCAGTGAAATGAAGAACAGAAACGCATTTTGCATTGCGGATTCAGGCTGATTGTGAGATATTGAGGCCCTCAAAACCTGTAAGCCCCCACCCCCCCCTTGTAATTTCTTGGCGATTTGTGATTTTACGTTTGTTCTTTTGATGACATATGTATCATGAGTTATGGGCATTTGATGTTCAGTTAAATTAGCCTGAATTCTACGCGGGCTTTGATTTTATGGTTCATTGTTCATAATGGTATTCCCTTTTTGCTAGTGGGAGTCAAATTGTCATGGGTATCCGTTGAATTTATAGATGACCCGAATTCAACTCATGGTTGATGGGCTCTCTTCTTATATTTGTTGGGATTTTACTATGATTTGGATTTCTTGGTTGTTTTGGTGTTGGCGGGGTGTTGGTGGACCCTTAGAATCAAGATCTTAAAGGCTAGAGAAGTCTAAAATTTTGTAGGAAAGGTTAGTTCTTGTTTGAAGAATATCAGATTTGTGTTTTGGTAGGGAGTTGGTGGCTTGTACGTGTGACTAATTAAGTCCTACGCTGCTGAGTGGAATTTCGGTTTTGAGTCTTTCCAGCCCCTTATTTGATTTATAGGGAAAATATATTAACGATTGCTTATCTTCATTGAATTGTTTGACAAGAAGTCCCTGCCCGTGATCCCATTTGGTACTTGTTTTGGCAAGTATAGGATCTGAGTTAATTCTCAGTTGTGGATAACTGTGAACTCTTTATGATCTTGGAAGTAGATCGTGTTAGATGGTGTTGGTGTGGATGTTTAGTTTGGTGTCCAAATGAAGAGCTCTTCTTTCTCTTTTCTTGGGACGTGATTTTCCATTCCAGGCAAGGAATATCTAAATTGCACCCAGAGTAACCAATTGGCCAGGTTATGTTTTGCTCAAACTAACCACGCATCTTGCCAGGGTATGTTAAGATGTTTCCAAGTATTGTATGATCAGTTGATTTATAGCATTGTGGTACTCACACTATTTCAGGTTTCAATGTGGGATGTGATCCAATCTCTTTGGCTGTGGTTGTGTTCCTGCTTCCATTCTGGGCCATTGGTGCAGTAGGATTAAAAATTGATTGCAGTATGATGAAGTAATCTATACTTATTGGGAAAGGGTCGAAAGGAAAAATGTCCTAGATTTGATGAATATGGGGATTTTTTTCTGGCATAGAAGCCCCTATGCTACTAATGCATCTGCTGCTGTATCTGCCCTGCTTCCTGTGTAGAGAGCAATCATGCAGTTCTTTTTATAGTCTCTCTCTCTGCGGAAACATATGGGTAATATTCAAAAGAAAGAGGAAAGTACTGAATGCTTATTTTGGGTAATATGGGTAAACATATAGGTAATACCAAACCTCCTCCCTCACCAGACCACATGACTGTAATCCTAAATGAACTGACAAACAGCGGTCCGTTTTGTGCATTTTCTGGGCAGATCTTTCTCCTCTTCCATAAAAGAAATTGAAAAAAAAAAATGTCTAGGATATTTCATGTGCTTTCCGTCATAGGTAGTTTCTGTTGTCTTGAAGCAACATATGGATGCTGTTTAGGGTCTTCCCTACGAACTCTTTAAATTTACTACAGTATCTTGTTTATGTTGCTGTACTTTTTCTGACCAAGCATCTTCATTGTCGATCCTTGGGGGCTGGCTTCATCCATGGACATTTTAATCATCATCATCATCACGACCTCTTCTCATTAGGTGGGGTCGGCTACATATATCCATAGAGTACATGCACGTAGAATCCGACAAATATAGTGTATTGGCTATCAGCTATTTAACACACACTGCTCTAGTCGAATCCACAAATTATGTTTGAGCTAAATATAGTAATAAAATAACATATAGCAGTACATAAGGTAATGTAGTAATCACATATATATGAATACAACCATTCGCATACATACGAATCTATATACATCCAACTTTTGCTAATACAATCACATCAGCATATCACACAGGCCACAAACATTAACACCAATAATCCCAATTTTCAACACCTTCTGCTTTTTCAATCATGACTACCTCCCCCTAAATGGATCAATTGTTCGTATTTGTCTCCTCTAATCCATCTGATGTAAAGCCTTCTCTATGGTGAGTTACAACATATTAAGGTTTGTACGAATCACTTCATCCTACTCTGCCCATAGACATTTTAATATCATTGCCAAATTTACTGCTCCTTGCATAATTCCTTCCTTTCTAGGTTGGTTTCATGACTGTTCCCTATGGGTTCAAGTCCGACAATTTCTTTATGTACGTCAGTTGCGGAATTGGTTATATATTGCTATGATGTTTGTGCAGGAATGCCAGAATATGGGAGCTTTGGATCATGATTCAGATGACATGAGCTCTACTATTCATCGTGTATTGGGCCTGAAAGAATTGGGTACTGGATTTTCAGGAACACCGCGATTTTTATCACTTCTCGCTTCTCTTCTTGAGAGATCTGTCCAGAAAAGCGAGATATCTCTGGAAACAGCACAGACAAAGGATGATCTAACCACGTTCCATGGTCTCAGAGCAGCTCCAGTAACCATACAACAATATATGGACCGGATCTACAAGTATGCAGGCTGCAGCCCGTCCTGCTTCATTGTTGCATACATTTATGTGGATAGATACCTTCAGCTCAATGATGCTCATTTAACTTCCCTCAATGTTCATCGGCTTCTTATTACCAGTATAATGGTGGCAGCAAAGTTTATTGATGATGCGTAAGTATTGCATTCTGGTGATAATTCTTTCGACTCCATGTTGATTCATGATCTAGCAAGGTATCTTAGTTCTTGTTTCTCCCACTTAAAGTGCCAATATATATATGAAATTCAGTAGTGGTACTCTGCTAGGGTATTTTTCTGATTTTTTTTTTCTCATCTTTGAAGCAAATCATATAAAAATCTCCACTATTTTTACTTAGGGAGCACTAGAAACACTTTTAATATGCCAAGCAAAGATATGTAATTTCTCAGTCGAGCATCTAACAGAACTTAAACTTATGGGCGCACGTTAATCATGCTCTTGATTGTAGTCTGCGAAGGATTAGTTCCTCTCCAGGGAAAGAAATGAAAGAGAAACATTGATTTTACTCTGTTCAAGTGATTCTTCTGGCTTCAAATATGAATATGTCTACTAGAGTTTGGTCACATTAGAAGATGTAGACAGAAGGGAAACTTTTTTTTTTCCCCTGAAATTTGTGATCTTGCATTGCAGATTCTACAACAATGCCTATTATGCCAAAGTTGGGGGCGTCGGCACAGTGGAGATGAACAAATTGGAGATTAAGTTTCTATTTAGCATAGATTTCAGACTTAAAGTGACAGTAGAAACATTCAGGAAATACTGTTCACGGTTGGAAAATGAAATCGGAGGGTGTCAGATTGATCGACCAATCAAGGCATGTGGAATGAACAAAAGCTGGTCGAGTAAAGATGATACCTCACGCTCTACTACTACAGTTGCTAGATGACTACCAAAGGTATGAAGAAACTTCTTCAACATGTACCAATTACAATACAGGCAGCAAAAAGTGCTATAGAGGAACTGCCTGAAGAACCACGAAAGCAGTAGAACCTGGATGCTGGAATCAGTAATAACTTCATGTGCATGGTTGATTTATTTTTCTTATCCCTCTTCAAGGATTCTTCCATTCTTGTAGTGATGTTTTTACCTATTTGGGAATTGTCCAGTTCTCTAAACAGCGTTTGGAAACGCGTGCATCTGTATAAAATGCTTGTATCAAGTGACTACGTCTTTGTGTCTACGCTTGTATCTGTATAAAAGAGCAAGAGTCATGGCAAGGCATGAAGCCTTCCAAATCCAATACAAAAATACAAAAATATCCTCAACGAAGATGGTATAATACATACCTAGCTTTTATGAGCGTCATAGCTGGCATTACAAACTGGACAATTCTTTCTTCCTAAACGAATAGTATTCCCTCAACACCAAGCAGAATTTTTTTTTTTTTTTTTTCTGGTGCAGCTATAAAAAAGTAGACCAAATAAGCTATCAGCAAAAACAGAACCGAAGAAGTATGTAGCATGGATGTGAGCTTCAATGACACAAGCTCCCCTCCCACTGACCTAAATTTTGGAGAACAAGTTCCACAGCACATCTGCAATGCCGCCAATAATATGATGAGGCATTCCTTGATCCAGTGCCCTTTGACCAATCGCGCATTGTTCTCTCCGGCATTCATGCAAGTCCCAAGTTGCAAAATGTTTAAAGCAGCATCACCAGGGCGGCTTCTCCAATGAAATCCAACCAAATCTGCCCTTCCTGAAATCCATCAGGATCCTGAATGCTGCTTGGTGGGTATCCCCGCCAAACAATTTCAACGCAAGCTCCTGAATAAATCTGCAAAAGCTGGCCACCATGAGATTGTACAATATTTCCATTAGAATGTTGCAGCAATCGAATAGCAACACCAGAAATTTGGTTCCCTTACCCATGTGCAGAATCCCATGAGAGTTGAAACCTATTTACCCTTCAACCCCTTGGCATTCATCAAAAAGAAATCTTGAAGTTCAACTAACCGCTAGTTTCTCACTAGTTCAGTATCAATGATATTAATATATGTTATTCAGTTAAATCAGTCATGTCAGTGAACAAGAATTAGTTCCCTTTTTTTTATAATTGGAAGCAGTTCATAAGCAAACCCAACAGGACAGGTTTCATAACAGGGGTTGCAATATAGTCTGTAAGCAAAAGAATCTCCAACATCAAAGATTTTTCTTTTAGCATCCAGTGAGCTCTGTTACAAGTAGGCTATCTGAATCTGCATTTGACAGTCCATTCAATATATTGAAGCCACCATATTTTCTATAACCAAACAACATCATTTGATTCCAAAACCTACACAAGAACCTGCATACGGCTTTGACAAACAATGCTCATCTGCCTACTTTCTTCTTTTCACTTTTCTGCAACATACAGCAGACTCTCCTAATCTGAACTTGAAAATATCAGCAAGAATTGAAGAATCGGGGAATAGAAAATTGAAAGCCTGACTGAAGAAAACTACTAAATAATGCAATTTTATATCAACAGTTCTCAGTATCGATCAACCTCTACTAAGTATTGATTGCATCATGAATGGATCTCTATTATTTCAAAGGTGAAAGGGGAGAGGGGGGAAGAGAAGGCAAGCTCATATACTTACATTTGGCCCGACTGACCATCAGTCTCAATCCTGTAACGGTTGTAAAGGGCTTTCGTACCTAACAAGAAGACAAGAAGGAAAACAAGAAACCACAACAAACAACAGAGGAATAAAAGGTGTCAAATTTGCTCATAAAGACATCTAAAGCATACAAATTACTACGAGCAGACGTCTGGCAAGAACAGTTACTTAATCAAATCAGGAATAGTACCACCCAACAGACATTATCTTTCAAGTAGATGCACAGAAAGAGATACAACCTACTGATGGTACCCGTGCTAAAATTTGCACGAGAATCGCAGCAATATCAGTGGCATCATAAGATCTCTCTCCAATATCATCACATATGGCGAGTTTTACAGCCGCAGATTGATCACTGATCTGCATTGGAAGCATACCAGGAGAATCTAATAATTCCAGGTCCTTCCCAAACCGAACCCACCTATTTAGGAGGATTGTCAAACGAACAAGAGCTGAAATTACAAACCTCATAAAAAGCACAAAAAGCACTTACACTAATAGAAGAAAAGTTGAAAGAAGGTAGATATGTTTGGGAACACATAATAGAACCTGTTGTCTTTTGACTGAATTTGGGAAATTTTAAGAATCTAACACGGGGAAACTGTCCAGTTTAGGGGTCCACATCCAAGCTGAGGCCCAATTCCTCGGCCTGATCTAGGTGGGCGTGGGACTAAAAAATTTAACTTTTTAAATGCCAAAGTTCCTCATCTCTCCTCAGAGACTTCACAAGGGAAATTCTAGGCACGAAGTCCATAAACTCACTTAAGTGCTCTAGTGAAACCAGGTCGAGGGGCCGCAGGACACATTCTACGCTTCAGCAAACGATTGATCAAAGATGATTTTCCAACATTTGGATATCCAACAACTCCAGCTCGGACCTGATGGAAACAGATAAACATACATAATAAATGGTGGTTCGATAAAGCGGAATCTCAACTTAAACTCAGAGAGCATTTCTTTACTTTTCTCTTTAACATCTCAACCAAATTTTACACTTCCCAATAAGTAAAGAAAAAAAAAACCAGGTATCAGCTGGATAAAGTTGCTTGTATCAGTTACAGAGAAGGGAAGAGGATTTTTCTTTAGGGGGAAGACAAGTCCGCAACCCAAGGGTCAGGTATCCAAATTTTTTCTAGATGCCCCAGATACAGGAGACAGTGTGGGTGGGG
>JAOWBR010165333.1:0-10899 GCA_028571145.1 Dionaea muscipula
GAGAGAAAGAGAGAGCGACTAGGAGGGGGTACTTGAAAGTCAAGGGTGCAAATTCCAATGGAGGGGGGTATATGAAAGGGTGCAAATTTCAAATTCTGGAATTTCAAAGTTACGATCGGCATGCCTGCCGGTCCGAGTCATTATAGCTCGCCAATAGTGCCGAGCAAGTTGAGGAATATAGGTACTTGAAAGGGTGCAAATTCCAATAAATGCGGGAGGGGGGGTAGATGAAATGGTGCAGATTTCAAAAAAATGTGAGCAAGTTCTGAAAGGGTGCAGATTTCAAAAAATTGTGAGCAAGTTCAAATTTATTGGAATTTGTGAGCAAGTTTAGGAATTTCAATAGTTATGATCGGCATGCCTGCCGGTCCGGAGGTCATGATAGGCCCGGTATTAGAGCCGAGATATTCAAGTTAATATTCAATTTAATAGTCCGGGATTGAATGCCGATATATTCAATTCAATTAAATTGGCCCGGCATTATCGCCGAGATATGATCATGATAGGAATATGTATCAGCAAAAATCTTGTCATGATAGGTGCTACTTAAAAATTTTAAAAAAATCTTGTGATGATCGGTACTACTTAAAAATCTTCCTCGATAGGTTCATTATTAGCAAAAATTTGACATGCAAAGTGCCACCGCAACATGGGAATCTGGCTTTGTCTGATCCGTTGATTGATTGCATGCCCAGCAAGTAGCCGCTCAGCAAAATGTAAAGCCCAGATTCCACAACTATCTCCATCTTCTTGTTTGTCCACTTTCTTTGGTGGAATCTGTATTGCTTTGAAGGGCTCTATTCTCCTTTCTCTGCCGCTTCGCTTGAAATATCCAGCCTCGTCTAAGATCAGTGGAAGAAGTTGCCTCATGCCCGCGAAGCTGGCCAACCGATGGCCGAGATTTTTTGGGGTTTTGTGCGCGAACGAATCGTATATCTCAATGGCCCACTTCTCCAAATTTCTTGCATACACGAAGACATTAGAAATTTCTCACACGGAACACTGCATAGGCTAGCATGCCCAATCTTTTCTTGTGTAAACAGGAAGACATTAAAACCCCCCAGAACAATCCAAGGAAGGCCACATCTCGAACTGAACTCAACAATCTCATCCCACAACTTCTGTCTCACAACATCCGAGTTTCTTGCATACACGAAGGAGACAACAAACTACGCACCATCATCCAAGTTCCCCATCTCATAATTTAAATTCTATTTTTTTATATTGTTTATTTAAAAAACACACAATTATTAAAATAATATTTTAGAATTTTAATTTTTAAATTTTAAAAAATAGAATTCTTTTATTTTTTAAAACTTTTAAAACTTTTTGAATATTTTTATATTATTTTTTAATTTTTTGAACTGATGTGACATGCCGATGTGGCAAAAGGTTTGCCACATCAGATGCTTGATTCTAATTTTTTACCGAAAATACCGATATGAATTTTTTTTATCAATTTATATTTTAAAATAACTTATTAAAATTATTAAATATCCAAATAAATATAGGTCATATTATTGGACCTAAAAATAAATTTCACTCCCAAACCACTCATTACCCGACTTTCTTTTTCCTTAGAGCAACTTCAAAGCAAGTTGTATACAAATTTGTAAGTTTTATAACTACTAATATACAATCACAATAATATTTTAAAGATGATTGTTAAACAAGTTGTATAATATAATTTTTGAAGTTAGCGGTAAAAATTTACATCTAAAAGTTTGAGGTTGAAAGAAAAAAGAGGGAAGTCAATAATATTTGTTATTTATAACTTATGATTGAAATGTAAAATTTTTATAATTTCTACTTTACACAGTTCATAATTATAAAGTATAAAAATACAATGCAGTTACATCTTCCTCTTGAGAGTAGTGATGGCACCGTGTTGTGTTTCTGCCTGTGAATTGTGTCAAAATCATATCCGCATTGTGCCCGTCTCTTGTTCAAAGAAAGTCGTACTCGTGTCGTGTCGTGTCGGAATTCACAAGGATGGTGGCCCGGCACGGCCCACAGCCCGAGCACGGTTCAGGTCGTGTCGGGTCGTGTCGGACCGTCTCTTTAAAAAAATATTTTTATATTTAAAAATATATGTTGAAATTTGATCTGAGACACTATATTCTTATTAATTTTTTTAGAAAAAAACATTAAATAGAAAAAACGAAATACTATAAATTAAAATTTGAATATTTTTTAATATTTCAATTTATTATATATTTAAATTAAAAATATACCCAACATAGAATTATAAATATATGTGGGCATATCTGGAGAATATTTTTATATCTTCTAACACACCCTTAATATAAATAGAAGTATGTTATACATTATTAATATCAATATCCAAAACATCAATATAATCACACAACATATATTAAAAATTATCCCATTAAAATTTAGGATCTAATATATTACTAATACAAGTAATAATTGAAATATTTATATATTATTGTAAATATTTTATTTTTATTAGTTGTAAAATATTTTAAAAAGTTAGATTTTATGAATATTCTTTAAAAATTTTAGTAATTGAATATAAATAATCCAATAATAAATTATAACTTGAATAATAAATGACAACATAGTTATTTTTTAAAATTATTCTAAAAAATTCATTATAATAGAAGTTGGATAATAAATATCGAACAATATTAAACATGTATTTGTACTATACTGTGCCTGGATCGTGCCCGTGCCGTACCCATGCTTGGGCCGTAACCGTGCTCAGATCGTATCAATGTTGGACCGTAACCGTGTCCATATTAGGCTCGTACCCATGCCTACGATTCAAGACTCTACACAGCTTGAAAAAACCGTATCGTGCCGGTCCAAATACGATCAAACCGTGCCATACCGACCCAAACATAATTTAAACCGTACCGTACCGGATTTGGCCGACCCAGCCCCCGATTGCTGTCTCTACTTGAGAGTTGCTCTTATCTGTTTCTCTGTCTCTCTGGAAATTCCAGCCGAAGAAGAAGAAGAAAAAGAAAAAGAAAAATTCGAAATCTTTCATGCTCGTCGAACCCGGAGGAGGAGACTCCGCCGCCGCCACCACAAAACCAGCTCTCCTACCCAACATGTACATCTCCGACAACCACAAATGCCAACCGCCGCCTCCGCCTCCGCCTCCGCCGCAGTCGATCGATTTCTACGAGCCCCACCATCACCAGAACCATGGTCAAGTCGTCGTCGACGACAACTCCACCGCCGGTGACCAGGACATGATAATCGAGGTCGTTACCACTTCAGCCGGCAATGACTCCATCCAGCCTCGTCACCACCACCACAACCACCACCAGCTGCTGCTGCTCGGAGACGCTGGGAGCGGCGGCGAGGACCATGATCTCAACAACAGCAGCAACAGCAACCGGTCTTCAGGTGGCGGTGTAGGGGGATCGGGGATGAAGAAGCGGGCGGAGACTTGGGTCCAGGAGGAGACAAGGAGCCTCATAAGCCTTAGGAGGGAGAGAGACTCGCTGTTCAACACCTCAAAGTCGAACAAGCACCTGTGGGAGCAGATTTCGTCGAAGATGAGGGAGAGAGGGTTCGATCGGTCGCCGACTATGTGTACGGATAAGTGGAGGAACCTGCTCAAGGAGTACAAAAAGGCGAAGCAGACGAGTGGGAACAACGGATCTGCGAAGATGTCATATTACAGAGAGATCGAGGAGATTATTAGGGGTCGAAGCAAGCACGCTGTTTCCTCGTTCAAAAACCCTAATTCTGCTGCTGCTGCTGCTGAGTCCAACAAGGTCGACCCCTTCTTGCGATTCTCAGATAAAGGTTCGAAATACATTCTCTTGTAGTAACATCCTGTTTCACTTCTTCTGCCCTTTTCGTCATTTTTTCCCATGGATGAGCTCTGCGTACGATTTCAATAGATGAGGGTAGTGGGGCTAGTAAGGTGATCGGTGGATGGATGGGCAGCTTTGCCTTTTCTGATTCATCTGATATTTGGGCAAGAAATGCTAATCTACTGTGTTAGCATCCATGTAAAGCTCTGGATTTTTGGTCTTGATCTCAGTTTGCTCTTTGGTATTCATGGTTCCGATTGGGACATGTTTGAGTTACGGCATTCCCCATATCGCACGTTCTTATTATTCCTGGCCACTTTACATTTTACATGCATTTGTTCTTTCTCCTGATCTGTTTTAATCACTTTCTGTGTATAGTGGTTGTGCATGAAGTAGCATGTCTACCGGTAACATATCTGTGTCACAGTGAGTTGAATGCTTTCTGATGTAGGGATTGACGACGACAGTATCCCTTTTGGACCTATGGAAGGTATGCCAGCTGGTTTTGTATTCATCTTTTCCTGACATCTGAAGTAATTTTGATGTGTGCCTTTCTTGATGATGGTGCATTTATTCAGCTTCTTTTCATACTTTCTGCATAAGTTGTTTAGTTAAATTTAGATGTTTACAGACTCATTAATAGTGGGCTTGATATTAATGGTGCTTTGGAGGCTTGAAGATTGGTCCAAGCTTCTTGTGTTCTACCTGGTCTCCAACTGAAGCTATATTCACACATTTGAGCTGGCTTGGCATGAATGGAGATTCATTGAGTTTGTACCAGCCTCAGATTCATGCCTTATAAGATTTGAGAAATGTTCTTCAACTGGATGTCAGTTGAAGGATGGAGGCAACTGTAATATGGATGGCTTATTGCAATGATGTTGTGAAAACTCATATAAGCATTTTTGGGTGAAAAGCTCAAATAGGCTCTTGGATCCATCAAAAGAACCAAAAGATTTTAAATGCTTTAACCCTCCCAGGGAAAGCTTGATATCAGTCCTGCCATCTTCCCAAGTCCCACCTTGTTTCCGGTTTCGCTGTATACGTCCTGTGGTCTTTGGTTCATACCAAATTAGTAACCATGATATTGTGGATGCAATCTTTGGTTCCTTCTAGACTATTGATGAGATTGTGGCTCAATGATTGCAAAATTTTTGGAAGTCATGTCAGCAGTTAGTATAGGATATATGGTTTTTTTTTTTTTTTTGTTTAATGCTTTCTCTTCCTTAGTGGTCTGGGAATTACCTCCATGTGATTCTTATGCATGCCACTTGGATGCATCTCTTTGTAGTATTTGTTGGATATTCATTTTGATCTTAAGTCAGCTTTATGACATTGTCATGCTTTGTGATCGTCAGCCAGTGACAGGACACCATTGAATCTAGAAAGAAGTCTGGATCATGATGGGCATGCTCTTGCTATTACTGCTGCAGATACTGGAGGTGGAATGCCACCATCATTTTGGAGGGAGGTGCCAGGGGATGGTTAGTCCAGCTATATAAGTTCTTAAAATATAGTTTTTTAGGAACCAAATGACATTTTGATGATAAACTTATTTAGATTGGCATACCATTGAGGTAATTTGCTATTATGCTATGAGGCTTTGTACATTACGAGTATATGAGGAAGTTGGTTTCTCTTTTGCCTTTTTTAAAAATTTTGTTTTATTGTCAAATAAGAAACCTCTTATTGCTGTAGTCTCTGAACATCCATAAGGCAGGAGACTTGGGCTTTCGCCATCTGTTTCCTCTCTCTCTCTACATGTTCATGCTGAAAGTCTGATCCAATCCAACAATAGTCAATTCATATTTCTACTGCCCAAAGAATGCATACGTTGGAAGGTAGATGTAGGTTTTGCACACTCCTAGCTAGAAATATCATTCAAGAAAAGTAAGTAGACTATCATATTATGGAACTCTCTGCTTATAATAAAGAGCTCATGTTGAGGGAGACAAACCACAATATGTGTACATAGAGCCATGCTACATAATGATAATGCGAAAAAAAGATGATGAGGACTATCATGCCATAGTCTTGTTGTTGATAGGAATTGACCTATTATACCTTTCATGTCACAGATTTTGGAATAATGGGACTATTTACATCATTCTTGGCATCTTACTCTCAAGTCCTTTTAGATTTATGTTCTTTTGTGCATCTTTGATGATCACGAACCTAGCTAGCATGGATTACAACTTGCAATGAAGCATGTTGCAAATAAAAACATAGGATGGGGTTTTATAAGCTTACTTGGTTACTGATGATTGTTCAAGCTGCCTTAGACTCTTCAAGAAGATAGATCATGAGCATGTCGCCTCAATTAGAAAAGGTCACATTATGGGCTTCTCAGTCCCATTGTTCCTTTGTGCCTTTGCTGCATCTGCGGTCGATATATCTATTCTACTTTGATTGGTGTCCTATGCCTGTAGTGAGATGCAGTGAGATGTAGTGAGAAGGACAGCATGCATCATCAAGCTTAATTTGATCATCTTGATCACCCAATTTTGAGGATTAGAATTTTTAGTAGCTTTGCTATATGGTTGTTTGGAGTATTCTTTTGTTGGTTTTGTTTGGATGGTCCGGCTGGTGGTCTTTCTTTTGGTAGTAACCGGTAGCTAGAGGTAATTTTGGTGGTGTGCTGGAAAACTTGCTTTACTTTCTTTCTGTGAAATACGTTGATGGTGATGTCGAAAGGTTCTGGGCTTCAGATCAATATTAGGTGGCAACATTGGTGGTCGTGAGACAATTAGGTGCCCAAGCTTGTTTTTATGTTCTGAATAAGAGATTTGGTGTTATGGAGCAGGGTGACAGGTGGATTAGTTTGTCTGTATGTGTGTGTCTTCATGTTCCTGCTCACAGATGTCCGTCATTGGGAGCTTCTGCCTGCTGTAAAGCTGTTGCAGGAATATCAAGTAACTGAAAATGTGGAACTTCTAATGCATTAGCAGCTTCTTTCATACTCAATCGAAAAAAATCTGTATGATAAAAGGACATTGGAATCAAAATCATCTAGTATTCATTTAGTTCAGGAAAATGTTGAATATTATCTATGGGTATGAAAATTAGAAGGAAATGCCCATTTGGATGTACCAATGCCAAAACTGTTAAGTGGACACTAATTTTTCTTCCTACTTTTTTTCTTTTTCGGTCAACGTTTTTTGATCGGATCCCGTTGCTGTCTTATGTGGGACTGCAAGGCTGATCCTCTTTCTATTATATACTTGGTTCACTATTTTACAAGATTTCCCTTCTTCCATCCGAAGATATCTGATGCTGTGTTTTACTATCTTAATACCTTGAAAACTAACATTACACCTAGGTTTAATGCCAGCCCTTCCTCAACTAGCTTTGAGAATCTTCCGCACTTAGTGTGGTTATACGTGTTGACTTGCTAGTCATCACATATATGCTCTTCGTGTTGATATGAAGTTTCAGGAAAGCGTGTTTGTGTCCATAAAGAGTCGATTGTTGTGTACCAATGTGCCGGTCACCTTTATTAGAACCATTCTCTGCAAAGGGATAGCTGGTGAGCCTGGACTGGCAGGAAAATCATTGTGCACAGCATTACAATGTGTATGTAAGTTTTTCTTCTCAGGTGAACGTGTGCATTACCTTGTCCATCCCAGGCGCATGCTACTAGTTGTATACTAGCAGTGACTACCAAAATGTTGGTTGCACGATGTTGCCAGCTGCATCTGTAATAAATCGAATATGGTTTCCATGGAGAAAGGGGCTTCTGCAGCACCTTAATCTTACCACAGTTACGAGCAAAGAGGACACCTGCTACTGTTGTTGTCAGGGTGATGGCAATTGCAGCATCAGCTGTTGATAATGTCTGTAGTTCTCATAACCTGAGATGAGATGGTGGAACTCTCACTTTGATCTGAGGATTATACCATGGCTTTTTACTTCAATCATGTACTTTGTATTGCTTCTTTTACTATGTTTATGCATTTCCCAATTTTATTTTCCTGCCTTCTTTTTTTGGGTTCTTAAAGTAGCTAAAACCATAACATTGAAGCAACTGCATGCAATTGCCTCAAATATTGGCTCTCCCTTTTTCTGGATGAGCTTTTTTTTATGTTATGGCATTGTATAATAAGCAGGGAAAATTAGTTTAACCTGCATCATGTTCACTGTTTGTTGTTCCAGGTGATGAGACTCATTCTTATGGTGGACGGGTTATATCAGTAAAGCTCGGTAACTACACCAGAAGGGTCGGCATTGATGGATCTTCAGATGCTATTAAGGAGGCCATCAAATCTGCCTTTGGGATCAGAACGAAGCGAGCATTTTGGTTGGAGGATGAAGATCAGATAGTTCGTAGCCTTGATAGAGATATGCCATTGGGAACTTACTCTCTTCATCTTGATGAAGGTAGATTCCCATACTCTTAGTTCACCCTTTGATGATGATAATGGATCATTACAATGTTCTTTTCCCGCTTGGAACTTCTCTATGGGGGATGAGGGTTTCGGGATCATTTGTTGACTTCTCCAAGTTGGCTCATGGGTTCTAGTCTAAGATATTGGTTGCTTTGGTTTGTCATCGCTATTGCGGTTGGAGTTTCATTTCTGGCCCGTGTCAAGTCATAACGAGGATCCTATTTTCAGGTGTGACGATAAAACTGTACCACTATGACGAATCTAACCATATTACGGTCCCTACCGAAGAGAAGACATTTTACACCGAAGAGGATCTGCATGGGTTTCTAAATCGTCGTGGATGGTCATGTCTCAGGGAGTTGAATGGTTTTCGGAACATTGATAATTTAGACGATCTTCGCCATGATTCATTGTACCACGGTGTGACATGATGAGTCCTAAAGCTCAGGTTATGTACTAGCCGTCTGCACTGTAGTATGTACATAATATAGATATAGGCATCTTGGTTGGACTTGGAGTGGAGCCTTAGATCACTACTGTACTTGTAGGCTTAAAATACACCTGTAGTGTTGTAATTTCGACTGATTAGGGAACTCAGTCTCTGACGATGCAACAAGCATTTTTCATCGCGGTTTTGTGCTGCTTGATGTGGAAGCTGAAGCTGAAAACTGACTTCATCTGCGGAGAGTTTTCCTTGAGAACTTTGGCTTGAATCGCTTGATACGTTTGTACAACGGCAAATCTTGAAGTATGAGTGGGACAAGAGGAGAATTTGAATTGCCTTCGTAGTTTAAATATTATTTGGTAGTTTTATCAACTCAATATCTGTGTGGGTTGGTTTTGTTTGAAGTTGACATTTACTTTTGTACTCCTATTTATGGTAAATTGGTAATATAATGAATTTGGAACACAAATAGATTTAATCAACAAAGGGAGAAATTGTTGAATTAATTAGTAACAGAATGTTATTTGGGACAAAATCGAATTGACTAGTGTGGATGATTATGTAATAGTGTAGATTTGGGGCAATCATTAGATGACAAACTCAACTTCTATTGGTATGACCGAGCTATTGATTGAACAAGCTCATGCATTAACCTCATATATACTAAAAGCAATGACAAGACATGAATCATCATATTACATCCATGAGTTAAAAAAACTAAGGGCGGAACAGAGCAATAGTAGAATATCCAATGTTCAGAGGATCATTTAGTCATCGTACCACTCGAAATAATCGGTCGCAAAGCTATTGATTGAAGAAGCAGATGCATTGTCCTCACGCACACTAACGGTAGCAGAAATATAATTCAACTCAAAATCTTCTTGCGGTTGATGCTCCTGTTGATTATGATGTCGACATAATTCCTTCATTGAAACAAGACTTTCAATATACGCACAACCTTCACTAAGCATCAATATGTGCACAAATTTCCTGGAGTCGAGCTCTTTTGTGGCGGAGCTATAAGTGAGCAAGTTGTCATCCGTCTCAAAGAGGGGCCAAATCAGTGTCTTCTCATCTCGCCAATATCCCACGGGCATGTGTTTATACGGTGCTTTAGAGACATAATATGCAGGAAGTTCCATTACAATTTGTTTGGTCCAGCATCCCGAGGAACCATACTCAACCAACTCCCATATTTCAACATCAAACATAGGGTGGTCCGGGTCCGGGCGGTGGGAGGTGGTTAGCCAACACATGACTCGGGGTTTACCATCCATCTTATTTGACTGTAGAAGTTCACACTTGAATAATCTTTGCTTGCAGCATTCAGGAGGAGATGTTTTCACGAATATCTCATTGACTAAATCAAAGGATATAAGCAAATTACCAATGTAACGGTCAATCCAATTACACATACTGCCATGTAACATGGTACGACGTATTTGTATACCATTCCAACGACGCATTGATTCGTGGAAGGAGTTCGGTGGAAGGAGTTTCCAATAGCCTTCACGGAGATTGTACACTTCCACCGGCCAATCAAGGCCTAATTGGCCACGTGAACGGCCGTTTGGTTGAAAAATCACGAATACTTTATAATCATTGATCTCGGGGTCGTAACCAAATCCAAAAGTGTAGATGGAAAATGTTTGATAATCTTCATGTTCGGGTATAGGCGGTGGTAAAGGAAATGGAAGCAGCTCAATTTCTCGGATTGCAGGGTTCCACAGGATAAATGCTGTTTCTCTGCAATCTACGGTTACATGCACACAGAAAATACCACGACAGGGATCCGAGAGAGTTATGTAGTAACAAGGACTGAATTCAAATCTTGCAGATAACTCGAAGGATTCGTAAGAAAACAACGAAGCAATTACCAGAGCAGTCATGCCGTCATCCGAATCCACACTCGTAGCAGTGAAGAAATACTGGAAATTGTACCTCGATAAGCTCGATTCCGTAGTAAGAAGTTGCTTGGTTGCGAATTGGGGGCTTCTGATGAGGGATAGCCATTGCTTGCAGACACATGTCAATCGAATAAGGGTTTTGACGGGTAGCCTGGAAAGGATCTCAACTAGCACATCTTCTGGCAACAAGGACATCGATTCCACAATATCTATACTCCACTCCAGCGTCAAACAGCCGATTATGGAGGAGCCTCACCTGAAGGGACCGGATTTGCTCGCCGATCACCACCGCCCTCCGTTCGCCGATATTTTTTTTTTTTTTTGGCTGCGCAGGACGGCAGGAGATAGCCCGGCCCCAGTTCCAT
>JAOWBR010165344.1:644-11872 GCA_028571145.1 Dionaea muscipula
GTCGTGACTTTCAGTCTCTTCCCACAGACGGCGTCAAATGATACTCCTGAAAAAATCTCTAAGAGTGATCACCAAAGTCCCGAACAGAATCGGGTCAGAGAAGTCCGGCTGAAAGTTGAAGAAGATCCGGTCGGCTCGGGAGAGAAGTGTTCTTGATGATCTGGATGGCCTGAAACGGACAAATAAACTCGTCATAGGGTACCCCGTGGTGTTAGCTCGGGGAAAGCGCTCCGATGCCTAAGTCAGCAGGTGAAGAAGAAGGGAAAGGACCCCTTGCAGGAGGCTACCGAATGTGCACTACCGAGCGTGGTGTCGGGCGTGCACTACCGAGGGTGCGGAGGCTGTTGGCAGAGAGGGAGATACCGAGGGTGACAGACCGAGCATGCACTATCGAGCCTAGTACACCGAGGGTATAACCGAGCGTGCAAGGGAGAGTCCAAAGTTCAAAGTTCGAATGCAAAGGCAAGAATACGCGTACCTGAGTCCTTGGATGGCAACCCCTATTTATAGGGGTTGGGAAGGTGATGAAATGACCAAAAGAACCCTTACCGAGCATGCATACCGAGCGTGCGGTACCCTGCACTACCGAGGCTGATACCGAGCGTGGCATGCCGAGGTTGCCAGAGAAGAGAGTCCAGAGAGTGTACCGAGCGTGCACTACCGAGTGTCCTACCGAGCGTGCACCAAAACTCCAGAAAAGACCCGGTCGATCCGCTCGGTCTTCCAGTTCACTTATAAAAGGGGAAAATCCCCGTATATCAACAATATTCTCATAATCAACCCTCCAACTTTTTATTTACACTCTAAATTTACCCTACACTTTAAAAATCATTACACAATACTCTTATTATTCACGAACTCTAAAACCTCCAAAATTTATCCACTGCCGTGGATACCATCATGGATTGGAATCCTTCACTATATACAGGAGTTTTGTTTCCTTTTGCAGAGAAAGTACTTACTGTTCTTTCACTTCAACCTTCACAGGGCACTCAACTCAAGAATATTTTCTCTCTCTATTTATCAGGCATTGCATTATAGCCATAGAAGAAGGAGACTGCAGCTGCAATTCATACACCAATCGTGCAAGCATTTGATGTGTATGTTGTATGACTTCAATTCAATCCCACATCACTTTGTTGCAATTTGGCTCCTTTAACCCTTTCTCGCAGGCCCATTTCTGTTCATTATTTTGGGTTTCTTTTAATCTTCTTTTCTAACCAATGTTTGTTGCATGTTATGTTTTTGACATTTTTGTCTTGTGTCCACTTCAATTTCTTGGTCCCTTGCTGTCTCCTTTCTAAACGATATGTGTAAGGGGATTGAAGAAGAGATTGAAGAAGATGAGCTCATGAGTTGAAAAAAAATTTCCCTTTTTTGGGTAAAAGAAATGCTTCCATTGTTATGTGAGTGGTTGTTGCATCTCTAGGGTTGATTGAGCAATGTGTCAGTCTGTCTTTTAACCCACAATGGGCATGCAGTGAACAGTTAAGTCCTACAAAGAGCGCAACCCTCGTGTTTAGTTTGCCAACGTGGAGTTTGGAACGTTGAACAGACTGCCGGAGATAGGAGAGGATGATGTGATTCATTGTGATTTCTTTGATGGAAAATGGTGGCTCGTGAGCGAGATGAACACATAGGAACACGATAAAGTGGTGATTCATTTTTGTTGTTAACCGGAGGAGTTTCTGGGTTTATTGAGGAGAAATTACGTACAAGATGAGTGAAGAGAAAAGAATCATGGTGTGGGGTGATTGATTGCCATTTCATTTGAATATGGGAGATTTACCTCAAATGCAACTCGAAACTATCTGAAACTATTTGGTAAGGTGTTAGACAACCGACAGCTAATGTACTATTTTTGTCGAATCTCTGTGCATGTACCTGAACGAATATATTTGGTCGATCCCACCTAATAAGATTTGGTCATGAGTATCTGAATGATGATGATGAGGAGGATGATTATGAAGGTTCGAGTTCAACCAACTTTACGGGAGCTAGATGTCCTTGCAGACATCTATTGACAGATGAATCTGGATAATACAAATTTAATATCATAGATTGAATTATCTATCCATCGTCGTTATCTCTTGGGCTAGATGTTCTTCAACTTCCCTTGAAACTCTGTCATTCATTGGAAGGTACTTAGTTTGCTATGCCGTTCAGTAATTTATTTATCCTTACACATTCTTCTTCTTCTTCTTCTTCTTCTTCTTCTTCTTCTTCTTCTCGTAACTTTCTTCTTAGAGGCGATCACAGAGATGGAAGGTAATGCAAACACTGTCCACTCCAATGATAATGGCAAAGAGAAGAAGCCAACAGATATAAACCATTCTGGATTCGAGAATCATGGTATCGTGATCGTGCCCACAAAACAATTTTAAAATCCCTCTTTCAACTGTTGCCATACCATAATCTTGACAATAATGTGTTTGAATTGTTGTGTATAGCTGAGACTGCTTGGCTTCAGATGAGAAAGCAATGGGCCGGTGACTGTTCTCAAAAACCTGAGGGGGTGCCTAAGGATCCAGTTCTCAGGTAAATAAATCTTTCCTCTGGTGACTTAATTTCACTAATGATTTCTGTAACATGATTTCATTTCATATCCTCTTGCATTGCAGCTGGACCACAACTTACGAGGATTTGCTTTTATCAACTGAACCCTTTCACCAGCCCATCCCTCTCGCCGTAAGTTTAATTTCTTGAATTAATACACTTTCGGTTTATTGTAGTTAGATCTGATGCATGATGTAGTTAGGATTAGACTATGGTATCCTGTTTCTTCGATTAGGTACCATCGTTTGTTGCGGAATCACTTCTGTCAAAATAACAACCTAGCTTGTGGCAAATATCCACTCGTGTGGACCGACCCTCCTTATACAAAGTACTGTACTGTTGAATAAAATGGCGGTTGCAGGATTCAAACTAGTATTGTTTGGTCGTATCCGTTCTAGTATCATAAAAAACTCGGAAAATATATTTATGTCTTAACATAGTTTGCATCTCCAACTCCCAAGATCTATTCTCTGTAAATGAAGCCTTCACGAGTTAGGCCAGTCCCACTGTACAGAAAGACATGCTATCCAAACCAACCATCGTGCAATGTTTATTCAACAGAAAACCCGTCACGCAACGTACTAAGTGCTGAACTTAAAGTGTGGATTGTGCACCGATTCACCTCATACTGAGTGCTGAACAAATGAGGATCGTTACACTTGTGGGATTCAAACTCGTGAGCTTTAGTCATGTATGCTCTGATATCATATTGAAAAATCAACTCTATCAAAAGGTCAATCTTGTGGTAGAAGATCCGTAAATTATATTTATCTTAACATTATAACCCTTGATTGCAGGAAATGGTGGACTTTTTGGTTGACTCATGGCATGAGGATGAACCGGATGACTAGAGAGTTGAAGTAGGTAAACAAAGACCCGATCGATGATGGATCTCCAAAAGCAAATCTGACTAGCTCGTGCAGACTTTTAGTTATTTTTAGATGTTTGAAAGTTTGTGGTTTTGGGCCTTAAGCTGCAGGTGGTTTCACTCTTTTTTCTCAGCTTGTAGTTGTGATTTCAAATCAACTACATATCCCGAAAGAATTCACGACTGTGCACACGATTTTTTTTTAAAAAGGAAATTATTATCGGTAATAGTAGTTGGTCATTCATACTATTATTGGTAATAGTTTCCTTATAAGGAAAGGTGGTGTGCAGAGTCGTGAATTCAATCGGGATATTTCGTAAATCCCTAGCGATTTCAACGCATCAACCTTGAGTGATAACTGTCTAGAAAATGCGTGAGAACATAGCGGAACAATTAGTTGGTGTTTTAATTTTAAAAGAGAGAACTTCCAAAAAAATTTTATTCATCTCGTGTAAAATTTTCATACTAAGCAGATAAAAGATTAAGCCACTTAATATGTTGTACCCCATGGGGTGGTCTAAACTGAAGGGGCCAATTTGGCCGAAATTTTTAAATTCCAAATACCTGTTAAAAATTATGGTCTAAATTTGATTAAAATTGTATAAAATTGAAGGAAAATTTATAAATATAATTTGACAATATATATAACTATTAGCTACTGATAAATCAGAGGAAATTTTTTTAAAAAATCATACTTTAACCCTATTTTAAAAATACTTCCTAATCTTTTTATTTGATCAATTTGCTCTCAACTTTTCAGATTTTTTAAAACCCTCCTTTCAGAATTTTTATATGTATTTTAAAAATAAAATTTAATGTAGTGTGTGATGTCTTTATAATAATACTGAATTATTGTGTTCCCTTGATTTTTATTAAATGATCTTTTAGAATTTTCTTTTTAATTAACTTGAAATTTAAAAAAAAAGATTATAAGTTTTGAGATTTTGTAATGCGGTGATCGATTTGAACGGAATATGAGGATAGAGTGGAGTTTTAAAAAAGACATCTAGTTTTGTTGCCTTCACATTTTTTCTCATTCCTCAAAGATATTTACAAAATTATCATCACAAGGAAAATTACAACTTTTTAAGACTACTATTGCGTTTCCTCCCCACACCCAGAATATTCTGCGTAGCCTAGAACCAGGCCCTTTCTGTCAAGTTCTTGAAAGCCCAGAAAAATTCCCTTCAAAACATAGATACCCATTGCTGAATTCTTTTCTTGTTTTGGTTATCTGGGTTTTCCGCAGCAAATGGAGATTGATAGAGCTATCAGGGAGTGCGATGATCGGAGGCTGAAGACCAAGTACAATAACGCCGTCTTTGTTATTCAAAGGGCTCTGGCCCTCTACGGGTATGCTGCCATCGTTCCCTTCTTCTTCTTCTTCTTCTACTTTCTGTTTTGTTTTGTTTTGTTTGTGATAATCTGTTGTTTCATCTGTTTACTTGATTGAAGTTTATGAAAAAGATGCTTTTACTTTGTACAAGTTGAGATTCCAGCTCTGACGGCCTCAAAAAGGGTTATGTTGATTTTTTAATATGCTGGCTGATTCTTGCGGGTTACTAGATATTCTCACCTGGGTTTTAGTTGTCAAATTGGTTCTGAATAATTTCTATGCGAGTTATTATACTTGTGCTTGTTTTATTCCTTTTGGATCAATTTGGCCAGGGTATTAGAAGGAATCTTAGCTCTTTGGGTAAATTTGTGTGCATTGAGCAATATTAGTTATGCTATAAACTTTGGTGTATGTGTTTGTGTTTTGTGTGTGTGTGTGTGTGTGTGTGTGTGTGTGTGTGTGGCTGGGAGGAGGTCGTAGGAAGGGTGCTTTTACATGATATTGTAGGAGCTTGTGGCATTAATGCATTTGAGGGGTGCCTCTTTCAGGCCTCCCTTTTTTAACATGTTGGCTTCTTAGGTTGTTAGGTTGAACATTTTTAACATATTCACTTCTACTTGCCCTTGGATTGCAGAAAATTGTCTTATTAAAATTCAAACCCATTGGTATGTCTAATTTATGCTTTTTCTTTTGTCTTGTGGGTTGTCATGAACAACTCAGTGGTACTCTTTCTGAACGATCTTGTTTTATGTTGTTTTTTTTTTGTCTCTTAATTATCTGGTTGGTTGTTGACTACTTAAAGCACTGAAAACCAGGATTGAGGAGGTTGCCTTCAGCTTTAACGGAGGGAAGGATTCAACTGTAAGTTATTTCATTTAATAGCTCCGACTGACATGCTGCCAATTTCCCATCATGGATATTGGTGATATCCTTGTTTCTGCAGGTCTTGTTACACCTGCTCAGAGCTGGCTATTTTTTGCACAAGAGCGACGAAAAATATTGTTGTGGGGGTCTTACCGGGCATACACCAGCATTTCCAATAAGGACTATATATTTTGAGTGCTCTTCTGCATTTCCAGAAATAAATTCATTTACATATGAAGCAACTAAGACGTAGGTGACCTCTCACCTTGCTTCCATTTCACCTCATTTCCTTTTAATCCCATGATTAATGGTATAGATTCTCTTTCTGTCAAAACCCCTATTGAATTGATTTGTCATATCTTCTTGTGCAGCTATAACTTGCGGTTAGACATAATTCGCCGAGATTTTAAATCAGGTTTAGAGGGTCTGTTAGAAGCTAATCCCATCAGAGCAATTTTCCTTGGTGTTCGAATTGGTGATCCTACTGCTGTATGGAATTGTTTGAAAAACTTGATTTGATTTTTTGTCCTTCATTTCTTTTGATACTATTTTGTGCAATTAACAACTATGCTATGAAGTCTGCACTAAATTTTGTGTGGAGGTGGATTTTCCTTCTTCCTGAAGGTTGGAAAAGGAGGCCTTGCTGCCTTATGATAAATGTGTGGTGTGTTGCAGGTAGGCCAAGAGCAGTTTTCACCTAGTTCACCTGGTTGGCCACCTTTCATGAGAGTCAACCCCATCTTGGATTGGTCCTACAGGTTTGTTTGTATTCTACAACTTGTTTGGGGTTTTGCTATTTCTTTCACACTTGGTTTTTCCGAGGATTAAATGCTCAACTGCATGAACTTCTGACAATGTTTCGGTAGTCTTCCTTGAATCATATAGATGCATTTTGAACTATCCTTTGTCGTTTCTGTTCTTGTAGACGGTGTTCACAAAGTTATTTACATTAATTATTGTTCATATGGAGTGTGGTAACTTTGTTTTTGTAAGTGTTCTATCTTCCACGTGTTTCTTTTTCAGGGATGTCTGGGCTTTTCTCTTGAATTGCAAGGTTTCTTATTGCAGTCTATATGACCAAGGGTACTTTCTCTTTCTTGTAGATGGAATTGTTATGAAGTCTGGTGCTCGCTTTTATTAGTGTGGCCGGATTTCTGCTATGAAACCACAAAAGGGCAAAGTTTAATAACATATAAAGGACGGAAAATATATCCTTTGCACATTACTTCGTAGTTAATGTCCATATTTTTTTTTATTTAAGCTTAATATTTCTCTCTTTTCTCATTGTCTTCTTGTTGTGCTTTTCTTTTCTTGGATTGCTACAGATATACTTCCATTGGGAGCATGTATGACACAGTACCCAATGAATTATTGTGCGTGACAAATCCCTCTGACGGAAAAGGTGAATATAGACCGGCCTATCTTCTTTCTGATGGCAGATTAGAAAGAGCGGGGCGGGTGAAGAAATTGCCTTATCGCACTTGCGGAAAGATTTCTGCAAGCAACGGTTTGGATATTGTGGAATCACATCAAGGTTGTGTTCCAACAGCCTCAGTGATTGGTGTGGGGGATGAGACTTTGTGAGTGCCCATTTGTTCACTGGCTTAAGTTACAGCCTTGCTGCTGGCTGTCCATTTTTACTTGAAATGTTTTTATAGTCTTTGCGGTTAAGGTAATCTAAATCTGCCATCAATTTTTCGTTATGCCAATATAATTTTGGGAAAATATTTGGATGTGAGTCCTTTTGCATTGTAAACATTGCTCTTCAAAGTCTATTTTATAAGTTGCACCAAAAGCCTTATATTGAACCTCATCATTTGGGATAACTTTTGGCTTTAGTTTTTCATATTCCACCTTACTAATTGGGCTAGATTGATTTTATCCTTACAGGAATCTCCATATTATGGTTGATGGTTTTGCGGGTTTTCTTTTCATGTGGCATTAAACTTGTCTTTTGGAAGTTGCATCATGGAAATTCTGATACTAGCTAAATCTGCTCCATAGCTCAGGTTTGGCACAGTTGAGGACATATTAGGATCGGCATTGTGCAGAAAGCTTCATAGTATTGGTTGGTCAGTAACGCAATTTGGCATCATTCGAAATGATGTAAGTTGGTCGGCAATGACAAAGCATTTACAAATAGCACAAACCTTCATTTTGAATAATTAAATGCATTTCAATAGAGTTTCCAAAGGAAATTGAATGGTTTAGTTTATAAATTGTCCCTTGAAGTGGTCTGTTTCGTGGCTTATTAGAGGTCATATAAATTTTGCTTTTATGGTTTTGGAAATGGATCATTCAATTCCTTTCTCCTTTTTGGTTCTACGCGATTGACTATCTTGGTAGGCCAATCTTTTATGATGTTGTTGTGCCTATACAAGAAAGGAATAAAAGGATGTGTAGTGAGGAAATCGAAGTTGTTGGAAAGCGGTAAGCAAGCAGCAATGTGAACCAGTAATTATCTATGTAGTGATGAGAGTGACAAGTGCATCTTGAGAGGCTCTAATCAGGAATTTTAATAATGTTTCATAGATTCTCAAAGTTTCTGTGCCTAAGTTTACTAGGCATTGCAATAATTCTTAGTGATGGTTTACTCATTACTTCCCTGCAAGCGCTGGCCATTGTATGAACATTAAAGAGATTCTTCTTGTTCTTCCTTCATTTGGGACTCTTTCTTTCGCATTGCAGATTGATTCTGTAGCTGAAGCCGTTGATCAACAAAAATCTAGAAATGATATGGTAAAGCTATAGCATATATACTTTGAACAAGTGAGGCAGCGGTGGATGGACTTGTCTATGTCTTGGCCTCTTTTGTGTGTTCAGACCAAATTTGTGCTCCTTGTTGCAGGTGTTCATCTACGGAGGGGTTGGCCCATTGCAGTCAGATGTTACTTTGGCAGGTGTTGCCAAAGCTTTAGGTGTTCGTCTGGTGAGTTGATGACCTACGGTACCCTGATGACGTTTTCTTCTGCTGTTTTAAGTTTATTTTTCAAGTAGAAGCTGAAATTGATTTCAATCTGATGAAAATGTTCCTTGTGTTTGAAGTACCTTCACCAACTTCACGAGCTGTATTGCTAAAGAAGCTTATGAATGTTGTAAAAGTTTTACTCCCCCACTGAGAGTTGCTTTAACTTGGGCAAAATACTTCTGTACAGGTTAGTTTGCAAGGTGAATGAACTTATTTTTTGGATTTATTTGTGCCGAATTTAGGCTCCTGATGAAGAGTTTGAAGAGTACCTTAGGCATATTATCGACTTTCGAGGCACTGGAGACCGCAATGAGGTTTGTTTGTCTAAATCAGTTTGTTTTCATATTCTTAGTATAAGAAATATGGGACTTTTCTATAGTGTTATTTGCTCATGTTACCATACAGGCACAATATCTTGATTGAGGATCTGGATTTTTTGCCCTACAAAAATTGTGCTGATAGTCCCAACTGTGGTTATGTTTTCAGATGGCACAGCTCCCCGAGGGCGTTACTGAATTACTGCATCATGAAAATCTAACTGTTCCATTGGTATGTTTTGCACTATTATACATCTGTTTTTTCTCTCATTGGAAGTCTGATATATTTCATCATCATCATCATACACACGAGATCTGACAAATAGAGTGCGCTGACTATCGGCTACCTAACACATACTGTCCTAAACTTACTCAAAAGATTGGAAGTAAACACATACTGCCCTAGACATGACATGCTACCCTGAGTTATCATTTTGGTAGAGGTTGGTTGTACTTTGAATATTTCTTCCTTGTTAACCTCGTTATTCGGATAGCAAACGTTATATCATATAATGTTTATTTTCTTGAGCTCATTGGGTCAATGTTTTAGTGCTCATTCATTATCTTCTGTTCTTCTTACTGGGAATAATATTTTGTAGATCAAGTGTCAGAATGTGGTAATTCTGACGGCAACGAATCTTTCTGAGCTTGAGAATGAGTGGAACGCTCTCCTTGAACTAGCAGTGTCAGACGGGGTGCTGATGCTGGCCAAGCCGTTCGTGTCCAGGTCTTTGACGACAACTCTTTCAGATGTATGTATTGTATTGACGGCCGTTTATTTTCCGCCAACTTTTTAGTTTCATTACTTACTAATTGTTTCTTTGTAGCCTTTGATTATTATTTTATGAGCTTTGTTTTGATCACAAGAACTCATCATATGTGTTGAATTTATCTTCGGTAACAACATAGTGTTACACGGGGCATCATTAGACCCGATGCCCTCCTTCTCTATGCATGCATTTGGGTGTAACAAAACTTGCTACAGCCAGTTGGTTCCACGAGACATCCAACATCTGTAAGGTCTTGGGTTCAAGATGATCGATCATCTGCAAGGTGGCTCACAAGCTCACTTACCCGATTCCCATGAATTACAACTGATGTTGTGAAGAAGAACCGAAGTCGAGTTGAAAGAGTGTTTTTCATCAAATTTGCATGGTTAACCAAATGGTGCTTTAGGGCTCTGCTTAATATATATTACTAACCCATTTATCTTTTGATAAATGCAGGTAGAAGCTGCTCAGCCCTTGTCGGTTCTTCGTATGGAATTCCCAGATCTTTGCATCGGTAATTATTAATTAATTACGGCTGCTGATCCATGGAATTCACATGCCCATGCCCATTTATTTATCTTGTTTCTTATGCGTGAAGGGTGTTACAGAAAGTCCAGAAAAGGCCCTCTAGTGATTACTGTTGAAGGGAAGGTAAATGTAAAATGTAAAATGTAAAATGCAGAGGAGGCAACAATTTGATAACCAGCTCGAGCTCGAGCTCAAGGTCGAGCTCGAGATTGTTTGTTTTCTGACGTGATGCTAAAACGTTATCATTTATTTATTTGCAGGAGCAAGGTAGAGTACAATTAGCTGCAGAAGCACTGACAAACAAGTTTCAGCTATCTGCTCTCTCTGCTGTTTGAACATTAAAATCCCGCGCATGGTGGATGCTGGAAGATTTGTCTCGCTCGCTGGCTCGCTCGCTCTTCCCTCCCGATCCTATTGATATTTGTGTTCAATTCAATCATCATCACGATGAGTCACTCGAAAGCAAGCAAGCGAGAAACCGAGGAGGGAGGTGACCTACAAAACAATGCAAAGCTCGCTCGCTCGTTCGTTCGTTCGTTGTTCATCTCTGCAGTGCCCAGGAAAGGAAACAAACCGTGGCGTATTAGTAGTAGTAAATTTATATACAAGTTTACATTTTCTCTCTCATTCGTTACCAACCCAACCCTATTATTAGCATTGTAATCATCTTCTTCATGCTAACGCGGAATTCTACTTCCTGGCTCGTTGCTTTCATTTTACCATTTCGTGCTTGCATGATTCCAGCTCCAGCTGGCTGCTTTCTTATTTGCCATCCAATTCTTAGTTAGAGATCTCCAGTGCTAAGAGCTAATTTTGCCTATTCCATTCTATATTTTAGCTATCAACAGTAACAGTTTGCTATAATTTGCCAATATTACTCCAGTACTATTCTGCTATATTTTGGCAGTTGTATTTTTTCCCATCACTTTCTCAATTAACTTTCCTAAATTTAATTAATTAACATAAACTAATAAAATTAATTAACTTAATCTTCTACCACCTAATTATCTACACCCATATC
>JAOWBR010165355.1:0-11869 GCA_028571145.1 Dionaea muscipula
TATTTAAATTGGGATAATTTAAATAATGCAAAGGCGGGAGGAATCAGAAGGAATGGCTAGTGTACACCCCTCACCTGATTAACGGATGAAAGCCGAAGAAAGCTAGTCGAGTATCCAACCTCCGCTGTGGTCAAATCCTGATCCTGAACAAACAATAAATCCAATGTCTTACTAAAAACTCCATCACGACTAAACCGCACCTAAATGCTAAACTAACGGAAAAAACCCGCTAAACACGTCTCATGCGACCACCCATAAATCACCAATACCTTATATTATTAGTAGCCTAGTCACCCATAATATAATGCTACTAATATAATGCTACTAATATTGTCACCCAAAAAAAATATGTCTCCAATTAATTAGTTCATATATATATATATATATACACAATTCAACAATACTGCCAATGTACATATATATATATGTACATGACTAAAGATATATATGTATGCATACCCAACATATACGAGACCTGCAACTCAACAAAACCACCCACCATGCAACCCATATACACGCACAGCCGCACAGCCAAAATACCAAAATGCTTATATATATATATACTCATATAGATATGCACACACGCTATATAATCACAACCTGATTCACCCATACTATACATTTAGGTATATAAATACATATGCTCTTATGCATAAACATATACTTACCCACCACTGTAATTGCCTTTTACATATTTTAGATACCTCAAATCAGTTCACACAACACCCACAGTATATAACAATACATATGCATATGTCCTTATACATACACACTAACTACCCACATCGCACACATTCTTACTCACAACTACAACCACCGTACACCACCTGAGACACAACACGAGACAAACTCACCACCACCACTCAACCAAGACGCTAGCTGTCAATGCCGTCGGCCATGGCTACTCCAGAAATCAAGATAACAATCACAATTATTTCACGAATTCGAAGTAACTCAAAGGAACAGAAGGAGATGAAGTCATTACCGATTCCGATTGGTCCAAATCCAGTTTCGATTGGTGGAAAAAATCGATTCCGATTGGTGGAAAAAATCGAAAACAGTTTCGATTAACAAAACCGAGAGCCAAACAATTTGAGATCTGGAAAAAAAACTCAGAGAAGAATGGGTTATGGGTTTACCTAATTGGATGGTTTGGGTTCGCCGACTTCACGCGTGGCCGCTTTTGCTGGTCGGAGATCGGAAATCGGCAGAGAGAATCGGGCGAAAGGGAAAGGAGAAAGAAAGAGAAGGAAGAAAGCTGGTCGCAGTTTTTAGGGTTCTATGCGACGGAACTGCGACGGTTTTTAAAAACCGTCGCTAAAATCTTTTAAAAAAATTCAAACGACGAAAAAGTAAACTTTTCTGCGACGGAAAAAGTAATACCGTCGCAAAGCCGTCGCCAAAATTTGCGACGTAATATAATCCGTCGCAGATTCGTCACAAATAAGCAGGAAAAAATTTAAAAAAAATCCGTCGCAGTTACGTCACAATTCGTCGCTAATCTGCGACGGATGTTCTCCGTCGCTGAAAATCCGTCGCAAAAACAGTATTTTTTTGTAGTGAATCAACCCTTTCACATAACAGCTTAGGAAGAGAGCAACTTAAATAATAGTAAAACTCCATCCCTGAGGATACGATACCCGTACTTAGCCACTGTTTTAGGATAAGAGCTTAATACGAAATTAATTAATTAGAGTATCGAATTGCGTCAACGACCGCAACCGATCATGTAATGATTTTTGAAGTTTTTGGAGTGAATGTAAATATGAGTGGATGAATAGTGAGAGAAATTGTGTAATGATTTTTAGAGTAAATGGATAGTGATTTTAAATTTAGAGTTTTTTGGGTATATGAAATCATGTGATGGATAAATAGTGGGAGTGATGTGTAATAATTTTTTAAGTGTGAATGAAAATTTAAAGAGTTGATGGTGTAAATAGCGAGGGAGAGAGATACTACAAATATACAGATAATGGTGGAGATGCCCTAAACATCCCCTTAAACTTTAAGGTGTTTTGTCTTCCTATTGGTCCAACACAGAGATACAAGGATCGTAAACAAACTGCTTGGAGCCGTCGATAAAAACATTTAATCGAACAGTCCACATTATTTCCCGACCCAAACCCGTTCTATCCTGGTGAACAATCTCCGAATATAAATGACCACCACCAGTTGACGCACTTCCATTCCATCGAAGCTATTACACAAACGACCTCAATCACCCCCTCCCCCTCTTTAAACAAAGCTCAGCTCTCAGCGAGGTCATGGAAACCGGCGGCAAAGCGAAGAAGGGCGCCGGCGGGAGGAAAGGCGGCGGTCCTAAGAAGAAGCCTGTTTCACGCTCCGTCAAGGCCGGCCTCCAATTCCCCGTCGGCAGAATCGGCCGTTACTTGAAGAAAGGCAGATACGCTCAGCGCGTCGGCACCGGCGCTCCGGTGTACTTGGCCGCTGTCCTCGAGTACTTGGCTGCTGAGGTATATGCTATGCCAATGCCCGTCTTTCCCTCTTCTCTTGTTCATTATGGTTCTAGATCTGAGTTAGGGTTTCTCTGTCCAAATATCAAATCTCATAACATTGCGGTTGTTGTCCCTGCTCTTCTAATTGCTTTTATTTGATGGTTGAAGGTGTTGGAGTTGGCTGGGAATGCGGCGAGGGATAACAAGAAGAACAGGATCATCCCCAGGCATGTACTGTTGGCTGTGAGGAATGATGAGGAGCTTGGGAAGCTATTGAGCGGTGTGACCATTGCTCATGGTGGTGTGATCCCGAACATTAACCCGGTTTTGTTGCCGAAGAAGACTGCAGAGAAGTCCCCTAAAGAGCCCAAATCTCCAACAAGGGCCACCAAGTCTCCTAAGAAGGCGTAGTTTTTGTGGGGATCTTGGTGATTGCTGGCTTTGTTTTCTTGTTCTTGAGGTAGATGCGGCCCGAGAGGGTAGTATGTATGGTGCTGTTATATTTGGATCTTGAGATATAGAAGTGTTGTATTCCGATGACTTAGCCGTTGTAAGTTCTCAATTTGCATTGTTAATCAATAGCTAATTTGCTTAACTTGCCATTTTTATATTTTCCGTGCTCCGATCTTCTCTTGACTTTGAAGCTTGATTTTGTTTTTGATTCCACTGATGAGACCGTGACACTAGCATGTGGTAATTGTAGTCACTTTAGCGAGTAATTGTAGTCACCACTTTAGCCAGTAATTGTAGACTTGTAGTCACCCTTTTTGTGCGTGAATGTTTTGGTTTTGAAAAGCATTTTAAGATCCTATGAATTTTATGGGAAAAACTAAGCCACTAGAACTTGAACCCATTGGATTTGCATATTGTGTATGTTGTATAGTACTTATTTTTTGTTGTTTGAAGTTGATGAAATGATCTAGTGTTTGAGATCCGATTCTCGTAGTCTTAAAAATGTAAATTTCTATCAATGTAATTTGCCTATTGGATGGGGCCTAAACTTGTGGCTCTATTTTATAATTGGGTGGCTATAGGCATGATCATTGTGGATTGACTAATACATGGCAAAAAGAAGTCAAATGTGATTGGTGTGGTTAAATCATCCAAAAATGAAAGGGTTACATGAATTGAATGCTAATGGAGGAGGTGAAATAATCTATGTGAAGTGTATATATGTTACTTTCAATATTGGATGGGTGAAATATCCGTGACCATGTAGTTGAAAGTCTCACAAGAGTCGTTTTTTTTTTAAGGGTTTGTTGAGTAAATTGCTATTTTCTGTTCTTGTTAAGGTTTATTTATGTAGACTATTATCTATTGAAATGTAATATGTTATTAACCTTCAAGACTGATTTTTTCCTCTTTTCATAAGTTTTCAATCCTTGAGATTGTAGCAGTAGTATGAGAGTCATCGAGTGAAAAAAAGAGAGATAGAAAGTGATATGGCAACAGTTGTATTTCTCTATCACCTGTTTTTCTTTTGTGGCATAGTGGCAGTAGACAAGACCGATGGCCTCAAAAAATTTTGTGCAACCATCTATTCTTGGCTTTGATGGTCACTATGATGATTGGAGCATGCTAATGGAGAACTTCTTGTGGTTCAAAGGATACTGGCCAGTGACTGTTTCTGAAGTAAACCAGCTGAGGGTATTGTGTTGACGAGACATGCAAAAGTTAGAATTGCAAGCACTGCACTTAAGAATTACCTTTTCCAAGCAATTGACCGTTCAACCTTGGAAACAATTCGAGGACATTTCCAAGCAGATTTGGGACTCCCTGAAGTTGAAGTATCAAGGGAATACAATGGCAAAAGGTGCACAACTCCAAGCTCTTTGACAAGAGTTTGAGGTTCTTCAAATGAAGCCGGGATAGTCAATTTTAGCGTATTGCTCAGAGACAGGGTAATCGCAAACAAGATGCGAATTCATGGGGATAAGCTTGAGGATGTGAGTATTGTTGAAAAGATTGTTCGTTTAATGACTGCAAAGTTTAATTTTGTGATTTGCTCTGTTGAAGAGTCCAAAGATATCGATACTCTTTCAACAGACGAGTTGCAAAATTCCCTGCTTGTTCATGAGCAGAAAATAATACAAGACGACAAAGAGGAACACGCATCGAAGACCTTCTCGGAAAATCTCTCTACGTCAAGTATAGCTTACAGAGGACGAGGACAACACAATGATGGTGGTGCCCAACAACACCACCAACAGTCTCAAGAACATCAATTTCAAGGAAGGGGAAGAGGACGTGGAGGCCATCACTCAACTTCTTATAAACCAAAGCCCATAGACAAGTTCAACATTGAATGCTACAAATGTCACTGGAATGGCCATTATCAATCTGAATGTTGAACTAATTTGAATAAACAGAGTGGGGAAAGAACTAACTTTGTCGAAAAAGAAGGAAAAATTACCCTTCTTATGGTGTGTCGAACAATTGAGGAAACTCAGAGAAATTTATGGTACTCGGATACGGGCTGCAACAACCATATGCGCGGAGACAAAACAGATAACTCTACGGTATTTGTATTGGGAAAAAGGAAAGGTTACATTCCAAACCAAGGGGAATTCAGAATTCTCATTATGTCTCCATTTTTTTTTTTTTTTTTTCCTTGATCGGCATCTCCAATTCTCATTCTCATTCTGTCTCCAATTTGAAATCTAATTTGCTTAGTGTTGGCTAGCTTCAGGAAAAAAGGATATGAAATATCTATCAAGGATGGAGTTTGTCGAATTCAAGATGAAAAATTGGGCTTAATTGCTCAAGTGAAGATGATGGCAAATCAGATGTTTCCTTTGTATCTCTATCACACTACTCATACATGTCTTGCTGCAAAACTGAAAGATACGACATGTGAAGGGAAAGCAACACCGTTCCCATGCGGAAATATCTCAAGAACCAGGTGAACAATAAGTGAAAATGACGCACATAAGTACAAATCACAAATATTAAACAGGGAAGGACAAATGAACACAAGATTTACGTAGAAAAACCTAAGATGGAAAAAAACCACGGGAGTGAACAATCTACTATGTCAAAAACACTCTCCACACCTCCTGCTTTAGAAATGTTAGAACACAAAGAGAGATGAAAATACGTAGAGAGATCTCACCCAAATACAATCAATGAAGCACGAGATGTGTAAACCCATACTCTTCCTTCTCCTCTAGTCGAAAGTTTCGACTTCTCTCCACTCTTCGTGTTTTCTATTTTGGACGCCCGATAAAACACCGTCGTCCTTGCTTTTATCACTCGCGTAAATCAATTATTGGACGTCCGGACGTTGTCGTGGACGTCCACGGCGAGGTCCACTTCTGTAGGAAAATGTCCATAGCCTTCACGAACGTCCTTTCGAACGTCTAGACTTCATCATGGACGTTTGTGATGAAGTTCGATCCTACAGAACTTTTTTAGAGGCTTCTGCGGACGTCCAAACTTCGAATGTGGACGTCCGCCGCTCTAAATTAATTGGTTTTGCATCATTTTTCCAACAATCTACACCTTTAGACGAAACCACCTAGTCTAAGTTTGTTCCCTTGAATCCCAAGGCTACCAAACGTCTCTCCAACTTATCCACTTAGATAGTCTTAGTCAACGTGTCCGTAAGATTATAGTCGGTCTTCACCTTCATCAATTGAACTCTCCCATCCTCCACCACTTGTCTCACAAAGTGATATTGAACAAGGATATGCCATGTTCTCCTATGATGAACCGGATTCTTGGCTAGTTGAATTGTCCTCATATTGTCACAAAACAATCTCATCATGAGATTGTCAGGGGCGTGAATGCACTAAGGCGCCAGGGTTCTCTGAAGCCTAGGTGCGAGGCACAAGGCGTAGGCACGTAGGTGTGGTGCACATTTTCTTAAATATTTATATATCCTTATTAAATATAATTGGAGCATATGAACAATTATATTGAAAGATAAAACCACAGTCACATATATAAATAATATTTCAATTCCAACATAATACTAAACTAAAAGTAGACATCACTTACATCAAAGACAAAATAGTTGTTGGGTTTATGGCTCAAATTCAGTCATCCAAATTTTAAAAATATTTCAAACAGAAGATTTAAAAAATATTTCAGATATCTTTTTGAATTTACCGAATCTGTAGATCTATTTTTTAGTTTTATTATAAATAAGACTTATATATTTGGGGTTTTATAATCGGGGGATTATTTTGGAGCTTCTTGGGTAGCCAGCATTTGAGAAGAGAAGCCGTCGGGTAAACACCACAGACACTATTGGTCGTGGAGATCATCGTTTGGGAGCGTCGGAGATTTTTTCGGAGCAATCTTTGGCTTCGGTTTAGTTCTCCATTCGATTAGGGCTTTCTTCCCTTGTTGATCTTGCATAGGATTTTGGTTAAAGGTTCCACTTTTATCTTTTTTGTGGTTCCTTGTTTGCTATCCTATTGTCAATGCTCATTGATATTGGTATGATCATTGTCCACCGTTGATTTGATATTTGTCTGTTTCCCGTCGGTTTGTCATTCTTGGTTTGATTGCTTCGTTGATTTGTGCTTCCGCTGCGTGAATGATACAACGTTCGCATTGGAATGTCAAACAAGCTACACTACCCACCGCTTTCCTACTGAGTGCATCGACCACCACATTGGCCTTTCCCGGATGATACTGAATGATCAGATCATAATCCTTGAGTAACTCAAGACATCTCCTCTGTCTCAAATTCAACTCCTTCTGCGTGAAGATGTACTTCAGACTCTTGTGGTCAGTAAAGATCTCGCATGACTCCCCATACAAGTAGTGTCTCCACAACTTCAGAGCAAACACAATGTCAGCCAATTTTAGATCATGTGTGGGGTAATTCTTCTCATGCACTTTCAGTTGTCTAGAAGCATATTCTATCACTTTGCCATGCTGCATCAGAACAAAGCCCAATCTGTCACACCTCACCCCGGGTGGACCGACATACGATCCGTGGATCCCACCACGACTCGTACAAGCCTAAACCCAACCTAACCAACCGGTCCAAACAACTAAAGTCTAGCATGCAAGATCTAAACTAGGGTCTCAAAACTGAACCAAATGGCAAGAGAAACAGTCTAACCAATCATCAGAGTAAATCCCAAAACACAATCCAATGGTCTAACTGACCATCCAAAACAACATGGCAACCTGAATCTCGAAAACATCGAAAGTGAGGAAATGAAAACATAATCATCTCAAGAGTCTACAAACTGAAATGACAAACAACCATCAGTTCAACCCTAAGAGGCTGTGAGTCCGTCTCCCCGCCGTATCCTCCTAGCCGAAAATCACTAACCTACAAAACCATTCAATTGGGGGTGTACACAGGGTTGAAAGAGTATCAAGATCATGCTAGAGAAATAAACGGTACAGAGTTCCATGAGAGTGTAAGAGTGGTCCAAATTGAACGTAAGATAATACCCCTAACATCTTAATCCGCAGCGCGGAGGTGCCAGGGAACAACAGAAGGGGACCACCCACCACTGGGATGAAATGCAACCCATGGAACGTCAGAAAGAAGCGTATGACAGTAATACGATGCAGCAGTATAAGAAAAGTAAAGAACAACCTGTCATACTAGCACAAGACTACAAGTCATGAATATAAAGTAAGAGGAAACATGATATGAGAAATATAAATAACACTAACAACAGGGAACAAGTCCATTCACACTCATATCATGAATCCTCAAACCACATGTGCGTCTCGTATTACCGCACACCAACTCTCAAGAATCAGTACGTCTCACTACGTACATGAATAACCTCAACGGTAGCACCCGTAGTCTACCACATAACAATATATTCAATGGTAGCACCCGTTGTCTACCATAATATAACATAATCTACGGTAGCACCCAAAGTCTACCATATAACACCAACGGTAACACCCGTATTCTACCACATTGTCAGCTTAAGTCGCGAAACAAGGGATATCCCGTCAAATCATGGGTGTAACCAGTATGGCGACCGAGAATACTACGCCATGGCCGGCTCCATCCAGGTAGAACCTGTCATGAGTGGTGTACGTAAGGACGTTACGACACACGGTGAACCGTGTGGCCGAAGTCGACCCTTGAAGGAGACATATCCCTCGGGCTTAAATAGTATAAACACATGAACCTCATCCACCTCATCACATATCACAACTCACATGATACCTCCCGTCCACTCACAAGAATAAGAACAACTAAAGGCCAGCGGAACAACAATAATAAAGATCATCGCAACCATCATGATAAAATAACAGCACAAGCCTACAATATGTCACAAGCACAACACAAGAGTGGACGACCATACTCAATAATAATATGACCATACAGAGCATGCACTGTACATACGAGGTATCAAAGAAGGCCAAGAATGAATAAACAAGGAGGTGGAGGAAAGGTAAGGTCGTGTATACCCCTCACATGGAGTCAAGCTAAACTCAAGCACGAGCTAAATCTAAATCACCAAACTCCGTAAACCGTCACGTCACTACCTATGAATCAAACAACGGAGAAAAACTCATTAAAGAGTCTCACGCATGCAAATCATGCCAAACAAGACAATAATATGCTTAATGATGCTTAAGAACGCACCTACAATCACCCTAAACCAATTGGAATCAATCCCAAACTCAACGGATAAAACCAGCCAAAACAGTCAAAATCGGTGGACCGTTATCCTCAAAACTGATCGACCGGTCCTGCCCTGTAGGACAGACAGAGAGGGCCTTAAAAAGTCGGTCGACCGTTTTCACCAAATCTGGTCGACCGGATTGCCTCGTACGTAGAACCCGATTTATGCAATCTGCAGAATGCGCCAAACATCACAAAAACGCATTCCACGATTTCCCAACCACACAGCGACATAAAATACACCAAATGATGCAAAAATAACTCACTAACATGCTCCCTAACATGCTTCATCGATCCGATGATCAAAAAGGGCAAAAATGACGGAAAATCGATAAAACCAGTCCAAACAATGTCTACGTCATCAATTTAGTGCATCAAGAGTATCCTCACAGCCCCATGATCCCAATTCATGCTAACAACTAATCAAAAGCGTAAAAAGAGAAAAATCTAACCTTTAAGGTGAAACTGACGAATCCGATCATAACCCGATGTGCGAGCGATCCTCTTCCTCTCTAAAATCGATCAACAAAAAAGACAACGGAAGGATTGATCATCAATCATCCTCCAACCCAATCCCTAATCAAGAAGAGGAAGAAAGAGAAATCGATAATAAATCTCACCGGTGCGAAAATGACAACCCGATCGTCGCCCCTCCGTGATCCAAACCAAGCCTGATATCGGGGGATTTTTCCCTTGAGACACGTGGCCAAAGGATCCAAACCAAGCCTGAGCCCTCGGTCAAACCTGGTCAACCTCGGTCAATCCTAGTCAATCCCGGTCAAATTTGACCAAACCCAGTCAACCCCGGCCAAACCTGACCGAATCCATCCTGAAAAATTCCCCTTCTCACCACGAGCGCGTGGGTGCAAACTGTTCGTCAATCGGCGCTAAAATGAGCTCAAAAGAACCTTCTGACCAGCCTTCTGCTTGCTCGGCGGACGTCCGGCCGGACGTCCGTCGCTTTTGCTTGCCCGGCTCCTTTCTTGCTTGCTCGGCGTTCTCTGCTTGCCCAGCTGCTCGGTCGGTGGTGGCCCAGTCGGCGGACGTCCGCCGGTCCACCTCGCCTATAAATAGGCGAGGCCCCCCGCACTTTTTCGGATCCTCTTTTCCGCTCCCGCGACCGAGAAGGTGCCTGCTCAGTGCTCTCCCTGCTCGGCTAGGTGCCTGCTCGGCTACCCTCCCGGAAGCCTACCCGGTAGTCTACCCGGAGACTCGTTCTGCCTACTCGGCGAACGTCCGTCGCTTGGCCTGCTCGCCCCATTTTGGCCCTTTTCTTGGATTTTTCCTTAGAAATTTCTCCGACAACTTGCCCTGGCCATCCTTAGCTGCTTTTCGACCCGACCTCGCTCAGGCCCGGCCTCACTTCGATCGGCCTTGCCCTCCCTTGGCCGAACGCCCGCTTGGCGATTCTCGCCCTCTTAACCAACCCCGCTTGACTGATCTCTCTTTCATTTACTGCATCCTGCATCTCCCGGTTCTCCTCGCACGCCGGAGCAACCGGTCATTTTACACACTTGCCGACTTAAGCATCGGAGCGATCTCCCCGGGGTCATACCCTGGGGTACCCTCTGACCTGTTTGCTTATCCATCTCAAGTCTCAGGTCTCAGGTTCTCTCTCTTTGGAGTGGGTCGGAATCACCTCTGGATCACCTTTTACTCCTCCCCCGAGCCGACGGGTCCTCTCCGCCGGCCGGAGCCACCTCATCCCGATCGGACCAAGACTTTGATGATCGTCTCTGGAGGGTCCTAGGTGCTGATCGCCCTCGAAATTTTTTCAGGAGTATCAAAGCCGATCGTCCCCCCTTCCTTGGATTGCTGCTGGCCGAAACAGAAGAGAGGGAAAGAGAGGGATGAGGCGTGCGTTAGGGAGAGAGGAGAAGAAAGAGAAGAGAGAGAAAAGGGAAAAATTACAAAGTGATGAATAAAAACCCCTAAATTGATTTCCCTAATCAAGGAAGGGTACAACAGTCTTGTCCTCTTCTCACAGTAAAAATCCCATTAAAACCAAAATGCTCTCCATAGGATTCGAACTCGAACCTTCCAACATTAAATGAACATGAGCGTCTCCTCCTCCGGTCGGGCTAACTCATTTACTTGAAGTAAAACCAACTCAAATATAATAAAAGTGACAGGGTCACTACATCCGTCCCCCCTTAAAAGAATTTCGTCCTCGAAATTCAAACATTCAAACCAAGAACCAACCCGAAGAGCAGGCTCGTCACATCCTTCCCCCCCTAAAAGGGGATTTCTCCCACGAAATCAAACGAAACAAAACCCTAAAGGAAGAATCACACACCTAGGAAAATATGAGGGTACTTCTCACGCATCTCGCTCTCACGCTCCCATGTAGCCTTCTCCACGGTATGGTTGCGCCACAGGACCTTTACCAACTGCACTGTCTTGGTCCGGAACACCTTCTCTTTGCGATCCAAAATCTCAACCGGCTGCTCTTCATATGTCATATCCTCACAGACGTGCAACAGCTCAAAGTCAATGACATGGCTAGAACTGTGCACGCACTTCCTTAACATCGACACATGGAAGACGTTATGCACCTCAGCCAACTGTTGTGGTATATCAACACGGTAGGACACATCCCCAACTCTGTCAAGAACATCAAAAGGACCAATGAACCGGAGACTGAGCTTTCCCTTCTTGCTAAAATGGATCGCCCTCTTCCACAGAGAGACCTTCAAAAAGACCGTGTCCCCAGCCTGGAACTTCAAATCTCGTCTGCAGTTATCAGCGTAGCTTTTCTGTCTGTTCTGCGTTGTTAAAAGTCTATCTCGTATCA